>JAJIBD010037639.1:0-30582 GCA_021461705.1 Cryptotis parvus
AACTTGGCTTGATTCTGTTTTGTCTTATTTTGGTTCTAGGGCTGCACTTAGTGCTTGGGGGCTACTGCCAGGTCTGTGGTCACTTAAGGGCCCAGTCTTTTTGTATGTGTGGAGCCTGTTGTGCTATCTATCTCTTTGGTCGAAACTTTCCATAATTTTGCACTAAAGTTTTACATTTAAATTACGCAGGGCAGTGTCTAGTCCATAAAAGTACTACATTAATATTAGCTAGGTTTTTTTCCCCTGTTTTGGGTCACACCCGGCAATACTCAGGGGTTACTCCTGGTTCTGTGCTCAGGGGACCATATGGGATGCTGTGGATCAAACCTGGGTCGATGGCGTGCAAAACAAACATGCTACCTGCTGTACTACTGCTCTGGCCCCATATTATTATTATTATTATTATTATTATTATTATTATTATTATTATTATTATTATTATTATTTTCTTTTGGGGTTACACCCGGCGATGCTCAGGGGTTACTCCTGGCTCTGCACTCAGGAATCACCTCTGGTGGTGCTCAGGGGACCATATGGGATGCTAGGGATCGAACCCGGGCCAGCATGGGCCGGCCGCGCGCAAGGCAATCGCCCTACCGCTGGGCTATCTCTCTGGCCCGTAAGCCCCATATTGTTATTTGTTTTGGAGTCACACCTGGCAGTGTTCAGGCTTACTCGTGGCTCTGTGCTCAGGGGTCACTCCCTGGTGGAATATTGGCTATTGTTATCATAAGGAGTGAAAATCTTAAAATAGAACCAATTTTAAGATCATGAGCTGTGAATAAACCAACTCAGAAAGCAAAAAGTATCTGCTAGTTACCTAAAATGGTAAAACAAAGCCTTGGGCCGAAGCTTCCCGGACAGCTGTAGCCTCAGGCCAGGGCTTGTAGGCACCCCAGCACCTCATCATTGAGCTCCTCAGGAACATAAGCACATGTTGGGAATCCTGTCCAGTTCAGACTGATGGTGTAGAGAACCAACCTTAGCTTTCCCTCCGTAGCACCCATCAACAGTAGTATCCCATCAGCTTCCACGTCCCCCCATCCTGACAGACACATAAACCAACATCCTGACATGTGTATGACACTCAGGTTTGGTCTCTCAGTCTCATCTTCCTCTCCTCCAATCAATTCTTGGACGACTTGAATTCCTTTCCACCCAGAGCAGACCTTCTATATATTTATTCATTTCCGGGTTTTAGTTAAAAAAAAATAGGTACATCTTGAGATATCTGACCTGACTCTCCTCTTTTTTGATGGAGGGTTTAGTTTAACAGATTGCTAGCCCCTAATCTAACTAATCTCACTGTTTTTATTCCCCCTTGGACCCCATCATTTCTATCATACTTCAGTAACCTCCCTCCCTCCTAGTGACTTGCACTTCTGATTCACTTTCCAAAGTTCAAGAAGACTCTAAGAAGAACCCAATCTAATCAGATCTCTTTTCTGGTTAAAATGCTTCCAGTGGCTCTCCATGCCCTCTTATGCAGTTCAAACTCCATAGCATGTAATTTATTAGCACTGCAGCCTGTTCTCTCACTTCATCATGTGCTAATTATATAGAATCATGAGGCTTTCAGGATTCAGCTTAGTCACTGCCTCCTACAAGAGGTCTTCTCTCACAGTTCACTTCCCCGCATCCAGGCTGTGTTGATTCTTTTACTCTTCCCATTATACCTGTCCGTATCTTCTACTTATAGCATTATTATGATACCTTAATACAGTTTTTCCCTATTGGACTGTAAATTTCTTAGAATTGTAAAGGAGAGCTGTAATGCTTTTTTTAATCATTGTATCCCCCATAATTTAGCATATTACCTCATACATATTTTATAATACTTGTGGATTATAAGTGAATCTATTCATTTGCCTAAGATCATAATTAGAAAGGTAGTAAGAAGCTGGAAAGATGATACAAGTACATTTGTTTTACATGCTGTCGGCCCCAGTTCAATCCAAGCACTACCTGGAGGAATCCCTGAGCACATAGGGCTCTGAGCACCACTGAATAGGGCCCAGATCAACACCAAGAAAACCAGTAGGATTTCTTTTTTTAGCTGAAATTAGAAAACAAAGAAACCATATATACCATCTTTTGGATGAAATTAAGTTCTGATCATAAAGTGAAAAAGCAATTAAAATATATCGGGCCATGTTGCTTGAGTTGTAGTAACTGTGACCTTACGAGGATTTTTTGGTGATAGATGCTTCCTTTTCACTTTCATTCGATTCTTAATTCTCTTTTACCATGACATTTTATATTAGGATGCAAACTTTTATATTTACATTTGTTTAAGAAACAATGATAGAGAAAAACATGGAAATTACAACCTGAAGAATAACTTTTATTTCCCCAATTATACAATGAGTTTTTTTAAAATAACAATCTGTCATTTTTTTAAAAAGGGAAAAAGAAAATAATCATATAAAAACCCACTTCAAGAGATGTAGTGGCTTTATTTTTGCTTACTTCTTTGTGTTTTTCTTCTACTTACATTGCATCAGCAGCATTTTTCCCCTGAGTTACTGACCCCCTTCACTTCGGGCCCCTCTCAGCTCATTCATAGAGTCATGCTCCCCCCTGCCTAGCATACTTGCTTTCTCTCTTACCTCAAACAAACTCCCCTCGCTACAGAAAATCAAAGCATATTGGTGTAAATAATGACCAATTCTACTTTTGAATCCTTTCTAATTTCTAGCCTATAAATTTGGCGGCATAAAATGTACTTGCTTAATATACAAATAAAGATGATTATTTTACTATGACACAAGAGGCTTATTAACAACTCCTTGTGTTTTGGGAGTCTCAAGATTGTTTCATTCCTGAGATAATTCCTGAGATAGGAGAGTAATATTCAGTATATTTCCCTTCACACATTGGGAAGGTTGTCCCTTGCCCTCCCTCCCAACCCAAAAACACTTTTATCTTTATCTTTGCCAAAGAATAGTTGAAAATGCAGTGTGGGCTTGTAATCTTAACCCAGCCTTTATAGATGGGGCCTTATACTTGGGCCCCTCCCTTGCTCTCTCCAGGCAGATGTTCTTAGAATGTGAATCTTGAACCAGCTACATAACCTGGGGAAATATTGGTTAGGAAGTGTAGCTTCTGGCCGGGAGCGATAGTCCAGGGGATAGGGCGTTAGCTTTGCACGCGGCCGGCCCATGCCGACCTGGGTTCGATCCCGGCATCCCATGTGGACCCCCAAACACCATCAGGAGTAATTACTGAGTGCAGAGCCAGGAGTAACCCTCAGGGGCATCCGCTGGGTGTGACCCAAAAAAAGCAAAAAGAAAAAAAATTAAAAAAAAAAGAAGTGTAGCTTCTGGGGCCCAAGCAATAGCACAGCAGTTAGGGATTTGCCTTACACGCGGCCCACCCAGGTTCGATCCCCCGGCATCCCATATGGTCCCCCAAGCACCGCCAGGAATAATTCCTGAGTGCAGAGCCAGGAATAACCCCTGAGCATTGCCGGTGTAATAAAAAAAAAAAAGTGTAGCTTCTTAGACCCACTACCAGCCCAAAAGTTCGAATTCAGGTGTTCTCCAGGTGATTCTTAACAATATGCTAGAATTTTAGAGCTGCTGTTTCAAGAATGAGAGTGTGTTTTTACCTGAATTCTGGCCTCCAGTTTTTCTCAAACTTTCTAACAATAAACCACGTGACTGCCTGGATATTTGCACACTGACCAATATAAGTAAATCCTTATAGCTACAAACAGCAGCCTGTTAGCACACAAACACCATCTCTTTAACTGACCTTCCTGAAGCCGGCTTTTTCTTTGACTAACATCTGTCATCACAGCCTGCAGCATCTCTAATTACTGCAGCCTGTCTGGCTGGGTTCTGTCTCTGCAGCTATAGCTACTCTGGTTTACCCCTCTCTATCACCTGCTCCTGTGAACTTATCTTGCCCCTAACTTCTAGTCCCTTTGGGTCTTATTTGATTCTTAGATCTCACCCTTCTCTCCCAATCTTGCCAGATGGTTTAAGACATGGCTGGAGAAGGCAGATGGAGGGAGAATGCATCAATCCTAATTAAAACAAAAGTCCAAATAACACTAAGGTATAATAATGACTTGGATTGCTTAGAATTCATGAAAAGAAGAAAAAGTCAGTCATTTAACTATTAGCTTGATTTTTTAACAAGGTCAGAGTTATCTACTCAAAAAAAAATATTTATTCTCCAAAATGCATAGTAAAAAAAATAGATGGGGGGGCCGGAACGATAGCCCAGCGGGTAGGGTCTGCCTTGCACGCGGCCGGCTCATGCCGGCCTGGGTTCGATCCCGGCATCCAATATGGTCCCCCGAGCACCGCCAGAGTAATTCCTGAGCAAAGAGCCAGGAGTAAGCCCTGAGCATCGCTGGGTGACCAACAAAAAAAAGACAAACAAAAAAAAAAAAAGATGGGGTAAAATTAGTAAAAATAGAAATGGTCAAGGTGGGGTCAGGGAGATAGTATAGTGGGTAGAGTGCTTTCCTTGCACATGGCCAACATTCAGTCCCCAGCATCTCATATGGTCATTCAAGCCCACCAAGAGTAATTCCTGAGTGCAGAACCAGGAGTAACCTCTGAGCATTGCCAGTTGTGGCCCCCAAACAAACAAACAAAAAGAAATAGTCAAGGAAAAGTTCCTGGAGAAATAAGTTTTTAGCCTTTTCTATTAGAATAACACAAGCCTAGTGATGAAGATCACATTCCAACTGAGAAAAAGAGACAAATCCAGGCAAATGCAAACTCTGCAGGAAACCATAGTGAAGGGGCAGAGCTGACTACTGTCCTTTTATCCAAATATGCTGATTTTAAAGACTCTTAAGCGTAATTTCTCTGTAAGATGGAGATGGAAAACAGATGAAGAAGCGGATGGACCGTTTTCAGATGATGAGATGGTAACACACAAAGGACTTCAAGATCACAAAGCATGAAATCTGTGAAACCATCAAAGGGCCGCAAAGAGGTTAGCCAAGTATAGAGTTGTTTGTCCTGATTAGCAGCAAAAATCCCTGCTATATCATCATTGATAATATTAATAACCCTTAAATTAAGGGATTGCAATGGTAGAGCAGCATATATATGCAAGATCCTTTATTCATATCATGTATAAGAGCTCTGGAAATTTAGAAAATGGTAATTCCTAGCCTTCCACAAAAGGTACTATTCTTATATGGCAAATTATACAGTTGGAATGAGTACTCAGCGCCAGCCCAACACATAAGCAATGAAAGCAACTAGAATAAAAAAGGACAGAGATTTGTTTTTAACCAACCATACATGAAGATTAAATAGTAAAGGTTTATTTATAAAAATATATTGTCATTGGGGCTGAAGTGATAGTCCAGCGGGTAGGGCATTTGCCTTGCACGTGGCGAACCTGGGTCCACCCCAGCATCCCATATGGTCCCCAAGCACTGCCAGGAGTAATGAGTAATTCCTGAGCCAGGAATAACCCCCTGAGCATTGCTGGGTATGACCCAAAAAAAAAGCAAAAAACATTATATATAATATATTATATATTATGCATATATACCATATAAACATATATCTATTTACAATCACGATCACGATCTTCCCGTTGATCTTCTATTTGCTAGAGCGGGCACCAGTAATACTCTCCATATGTCCTGTCTCATGCCAGTAGAGCCAGGGGCATCGGCTTGTTACAGGAACACAAAGAGCCTCAAACCATTATATTAGGTCATGGGAATGACCTAATATAATTGTTACTGGAATTTGGCACATCATATACAACACGAGAAGCTTGCCAGGCTTGCCGAGCGGGAGGCAAACTCTTTTAAACACCTCCAAAAACAGCATTTATTAATGAACGCCGGTCACGCGGCCGCGCGAGCCGGGCTGTGATGGGCTGGTCTGCTGGGTGGAGTTCTGACGAGAGGGAAGTCCAGAAGTGGAAAATGGCGGCGCCCGTGGAGTGAGGAGGGGGTGGCCTGGCTTGTTGTGAGGCTCTGCCGAGGTTGTGGGCCAGGGCTAGAACCCGCCATGCCTCCCGACTGCCTCATGAACTGCTGTGCACAGGGACAGCAAGGAACAGCTCTGCCCCATGCCTGAGAGTCTCTGGACCAGCATACCTGGGCCGGATTGGAGGAAAAAGCTGCAGGGTGGGTGTAGGTGATCCGGGCTGTGATGGGCTGGTCTGCTGGGTGGAGTTCTGACGAGAGGGAAGTCCAGAAGTGGAAAATGGCGGCGCCCGTGGAGTGAGGAGGGTGGCCTGGCTTGTTGTGAGGCTCTGCCGAGGTTGTGGGCCAGGGCTAGAACCCGCCATGCCTCCCGACTGCCTCATGAACGGCTGTGCACAGGGACAGCAAGGAACAGCTCTGCCCCATGCCTGAGAGTCTCTGGACCAGCATACCTGGGCCAGATTGAGGAAAAAGCTGCAGGGTGGGTGTAGGTGATCCGGGCTGTGATGGGCTGGTCTGCTGGGTGGAGTTCTGACGAGAGGGAAGTCCAGAAGTGGAAAAATGGCGGCGCCCGTGGAGGTGAGGAGGGGTGGCCTGGCTTGTTGTGAGGCTCTGCCGAGGTTGGTAGGCCAGGGCTAGACCCGCCATGCCTCCCGACTGCCTCATGAACTGCTGTGCACAGGGACAGCAAGGAACAGCTCTGCCCCATGCCTGAGAGTCTCTGGACCAGCATACCTGGGCCAGATTGAGGAAAAAGCTGCAGGGTGGGTGTAGGTGATCCGGGCTGTGATGGGCTGGTCTGCTGGGTGGAGTTCTGACGCGAGAGGAAGTCCAGAAGTGGAAAATGGCGGCGCCCGTGGAGTGAGGGAGGGGTGGCCTGGCTTGTTGTGAGGCTCTGCCGAGGTTGTGGGCCAGGGCTAGAACCCGCCATGCCTCCCGACTGCCTCATGAACGGCTGTGCACAGGGACAGCAAGGAACAGCTCTGCCCCATGCCTGAGAGTCTCTGGACCAGCATACCTGGGCCAGATTGAGGAAAAAAGCTGCAGGGTGGGTGTAGGTGATCCGGGCTGTGATGGGCTCGCCTTTTGGCTAAGATCAAGTGTAGTATCTGTTCTTATCAGTTTAATATCTATTTACAATAACTATATATTATATATACAATTTTATATATGTATTTATTGTGCCCAGAAAGCAATGGAGGATTTTAGTTTATAGTATTGACTAATGTTCATTGACATTGTCCCAAGTAAATCATAAATTAAAAATTATTTTTGTGTCAACGTGGTGCTACAGCAAGTAGCATCACTTGCTTTGCACACAGTCTCCTATGGGTATAATCCCCAGCACCCTCTATGTTCCCCTGATTACCTCCAGGTGTGGCACAAAAACAAAAAATTCATTTTTTGTTATTAGAAATTAGAATTTGTAGCTTATATATCCAACATAGCACCAACTACTTTGGGGGGGCTAGGGGGGTGCGAGGAGGAAGTGTGTTCCCAAGTTGTGCACATTGCTGCAGTCAGTGCCTGAGATACCATGGTGCTCCGGGCCTTTCATTCTCAGCAGACATACCTGGGCCACCCCAGTGGTGCTGGGAACCTACAGGGCTGCACCTGGTGATGCTGAGGAAATCTGTGTTACTGGGATTCCAACATGGATCAGGCACACGCCCCAGAATGTGCCCTAAACACTACAGGGTGTCTCAGAGACTTTTTTTTTAGTGTCTTGTTTTAATTTGAGGGCCACACCTGACAGTGCTGGATCTGAGTTCAAGGATCACTCCTGGTACTCGACCCTGTCAGGCAAGGTCCCTACCCACTGTACTTACTAATCCTTCCCCCCAACCCAGGTCAACCTCAACCAACATTTTGAGTATGAAAGTTACAATATCTTTTGCACATTTAAAAGGTAATTGATTCTATGATCAGAAAAATGAAAAAATTATTACTGTAATTATAAACATTTTACATTCCATCAAATTTCAAAAAAGTTTGAAATAATAACGTGTTTCTGTCTTCGGGTGGGTATGGTTCACTAAATGACAATCATGTTTCTCTCCTCAGGTGCGGTATGGCTCACTGAAATACAAAGTGAAGAAAAGACCACAGGTGTATTTTTAGTCATGCACATCAAACATCCCAAGACAAATTATGATAATATGCCAACTGTTTTTTCTAACATTCAATGTAGGCTTAAAATGTTTATTTAAATTGTGTTGGTGATAAGGCCTACTTTCATTAATTTAAATTTTATTTCTTTAATTGTTACTTATAAATCATGACAACTTTGCATAACTGCATGAAAGTAGTTATGCATGGCTTATTTTTAGATATTATTAAAAATAATTATGCTGTTTCAATTTCCTCAACAACATTGGGTTACCTGGTATATACATTTGAACACAAACCCACAGTATACTTGAAAGGAGTCTTTTTTTTGATCCAAGATACAGCAACCTTAATGGTATTGTGTTATGTTTACCTCCATTTATATTATACCTGTCACATGAGGATAGGTGATTAAATATGCCTCTAATCCAGCAGTGATAAAAGGCATCATGTAGATAAAGTGTGTCTTATGTGTTCTTTACATTTTTAAAATACCGTTTTCCATCATTAACTGAAAGTTTTCTATACAAATATTTGAAAACCCGATATCCACATAGCACTTTCGTTCCCAACTAGTTTTTGCACACTTGAACATTGTTTACTTATTTTACATCTGTACATTTATGTTTTTGTTGATGCAATTGTTCTCTTTCATATTCTGAAATGTCATATTTGTGCCTTCAATTATATCATCTCTTTTCCTGTGGGGATTGTTAGATTCATTTGATTTTAATAATAGAAAAATATAGTTGATAGACCAGTTTTAACTATTTTTAATTATATTCTCTAGAACTAAGAAGTATAAACCTTAGTTTTCCATATCTAACTCCACATTGTAGTTGAACTTGGCATGGTTTTAACGCTGGTTACTTTCAGTTGTTGATAGTGATAGCTTTTGTGGAATAGAATCAGATCAATATAGCACTTAAGTCTTTTCTAATTTGTGAAATTATCCAACAGTCAAGCTGTTTGCAAATTTAGCATTGATGTGTGTTACCACTAAATCTGGCATTAATTAGAATTATTTAAATCCTTTGACCTAAGATAATTTCCATTTAAGACTATAGAATAGATATTAGGAAAAATTTTTTTCTTGATCTAAGATAATTTTAGTTATTGAGATTTTTTCATGCATTTTTAGGTATTGTTGATAACATTGTATTATGAATCTTGTCAATATTTCTGGTGATGGTGTTAATTATCACTGATCAAATTTGTACAGCTATACTTATTTAGATAATTTGACTATTATACTATTTTTCCAAAAGTGAAAATAGTGACCTTTTTAACTTTTAAAACATTAATCCAATCAGCAGTGTATATTCAGGACCTCAGAGTGCTGGCAGGAATAAAAAGTTACACAAGTACCTTACTAAAAATCATACTTTTCTGGACCGGAGTGATAGTTCAGCAGTTAGGGCATTTGCCTTGCATGTGGCCGACCCAGGTTTGATCCCCGGCATCCCATGTGGTCCCCGAGCACCACCAGGAATAATTCCTGAGTGCAGAGCCAGAAGTTACCCCTGAGCATCTCTGGGTGGACCCAAAAAAGAAAAAAAATATCATACTTTAATTAAAATTTCTTTTTTATATATACCTTTTTCTTGATGTCTTTTTTAGACATCTTTTCTAGAATATTTTCTACATGACCTCACTTCTTACATTAACTACAAATTCTTTTAACTTCACCCCAGTGATTAAGTCTATGGGTATCGTCATCTATTTTATGTTAATTAATATTTATCCTCTTAGTTCAGAACAGATCCTCTAATCTGTGTTCAGATTTTCTATGTATTCTAATTATAAACTTTTGGAAGAAAATGCTACACCAGGCGTGTCTTTCCTGTGTAAAAAGCAGTGCCATCTCAAATTATCTGACATGGTCATGTAAGTGATTTTGTATCAAAAACATTACTTGCAAGGGCTAATTTGAACCATTTCATCTTTTGCAAGTCTAATCTCAATATAATGACCATTCTTTGTTATAATAAACTCATACATGCTGTTCAAGTGAAAGAATTATTTAACCCTTTATATATCTGGAAACAAACTTAACAAAAAAACAAATAATCTCTAATTAATGCAACTCTGTTTAATTATATTCCTTCATACAATGCATCTATTAAACTGGTATATCCTTATAAATAACTGATATTATTTTGCTATGACTTATTTTCTCTCCTTTTCTTACCTTTCTTAAATTTTGCTTCTTTTTTCAGCATGCTCTTTAACTTTTTAACTTTATATTGTCTTAAACCTTCTTTTAGTAGTGGTGGGAGACCCACACTGGGCCATGCAGTGGGAGTGTGTGTGTGGGGTGTGTTTTCCAAATTAAGGGGTTGCTCCTGGAAAATGTTCTGAGAACCATATTGTGCAAAGTATCAAACCTAGGCCTCTCACGTACCAGGCATGCAGGCATGCACTCTAATTCTTTTAAGCTATCTCCTAGCCAAAATTTGTTTCTTTTTAAGATGCCTCTTAAAGAGGAAAACTGATTCCTTGACTCAATTCCCTCTCTCTCCTGCCACCACCGCCTGATAAATGAACATAAGATACTGCACAAACCCATTTATGGCATAATTTTGGAAGCTGTTGAGAGGTGATCCAGAAATTAGGGCCAATATTTTATGATATATTCATTCGTCTTACTCAGTAACAATTTTGAAAGCTAACTTAGAAGAATTGAGGTCCTGGAAAGATAGCACAGTGGTTAGGGTGTTTGTCTTGTATGTGGCCCACCTGGATTCAATCTCTGGCATCCCATATGGTTCCCTGGTCACTGGCAGGATTTATTCCCGAGTGCAGAGCCAGGAGTAACCCCTGAGCATTGCTGGGAGTGACCCAAAAACAAAAAAAAAAAAAAAAAAAAGAAAGAAGAATTGATTTATTCCTTAGTTTACTATATTTTTCCAATGAAAAGTGAGGCAGAAATAAGCCTTATTACTCTGTAATTGGATATTTAATTCTGCCTAGATCCTGCATAAGATTACTTCTACTTATTTAACTATATGTATCTGGAGTTGCTAGAAAATAATACTGCCTGCATTATTGACTCATTATACATACTTGACTACATAAATTGATGAAACAGAATGATCATTGTGTTTTCAGGGAATTTAATTCATATATCACCACCAAAGATTATTACAGTGTTATGAAGTTTGTAAATACTCCACTTTAATCTAAAATATTAGATGAATGTTTCCTTTTGGAATAACACGTTATGCTTTTGGGATGCTTGAACTTTTGTGTTGTTAAAAATGATAAAAATGATGCCTTAAGTAGTTTGTCTTTTAATCAGAATGAACTAAAATTTTCTTGTATTGGAAGAATTAAGGAGTTCCTCTCTACTGACAAAAAAAATTCCTTTCTTGGGGCTGGAGCTATAGTACAGCAGGTAGGGTGTTTGACTTGCTCACCCTGACCTGAGTTTGATCCTCTCCCAGATGGTCCCCCAGCACCACCAGGAATAACCCCTGAGCATTGCTGGGTGTGACCCAAAAAAAGAAAAAAAAGAACAATTATTTTCTTTGTTTTCTCTTCTTTAGGTTGATTCACTTTGCAAAGGTATTTGATAAATTTTGAGATTGTGTTACTGTTATTTTGCATTGTATACTTCTTAACTGACACATTTTAGAATAAAGCTTTTTTAAAGGTGTTTTCTTTCCCCTTAGTGTTTTTTTAAAGTTAATATTCTAGTATCCTATAGATTTAATGTGTATTAACTCCTTAAACATTGACCTTAAATTAACATTTTTGCTCTAACACTTTCTAAATCTTTGTACTTTAATAGTTAAGAGAAAGATTTTGTAATTTTAAAATCTTTTTGTAAAGACTATCTTTAAACCTAGTATGGGAGTAAATTTGCAAAGGTGTTTTTGGAAGCTTAAACATAAAATAAACTTGTTTTATTAGTGACATGTGTTATTTTCTTGTGTCAGAGTACGTTTGGTTTCATTAATTGATATTTATTACGAGGGTGTCAATTGACTAATAATAGACAACACATGCACATAGTTAAGATTATGGAGCAAATTTAAAAAGACCATATTTGTATTCTTGAGTATAAAGAAACACCACTAAGATATTGAATTTGGATGTTAGAAAGGGAAGATAGGAAATAACTATTGCGAAACCCTGTTTATTATCTTGTGTTGTTTATCTGTATCAGGCGTGAAATCAAAAACAAAATTCAGTTTTTATTCTAAAAAATTTCCTGGAGTTTCATCTGTTTTGTTATTTTTTGTAAAGTCTAGTTAATTTATTTTTGTTTTGATGTTTGGGGTCCACAACCATTAGGACTTATTCCTGGGTAACTCTTGTCCAGAACAGCTATGTGGTGTGGACTGTACCACCTCTCCAGCCCTGCACCTGTTTTATTTATTTGTTTTGGGGGCCACATGCAGCAGTGATCAGAGGTTAATCTTGGTGGGGCTTAGGAGACCAGAGAGGATATTGAGGCTTGAAACCAGGTTGGCAGTGTTTAAGGCAAGCATATAAGGCAAGATGCTATACTATCTCTCCGGCCCTCCATCTGTTTTGAAGTCATTTATCTGAGCCAGAGAGATAGTATTGCAGGTTAGGCACTTGTTTTGCATGTGGCCAACCCAAGCTTGCACCCCAGCATCCAGTAATTTCCTGGAGCATCACCAGGAGTGATTTCTGGTGATTTCAGGCAAAGAGTAACACCTAAGCACTACCAGGTATGTCTTCAAAAACAAAATTAAAAAAATTAAAAAGTAAAAAAAAATTAGTCATCTAATTCACATTTAAGTGTTAGCGATAAATCCATGTTTAAAGAGTAAGTTTTCCTGTCACTTAAGATATAAAATGTGCATTAAAGTACACTCTGATGTTTTATTAAATTCTTCCTTTCTTTCATTCGCTCTATTTTTTCTTTATTTCTCTCTTTTTTTTGGACCATACCCAGCAGTGTTCCAGGCTTACTCCTGGCTCTGTTTAGGGTTCACTCCTGGTCATGTTTAGGACCAAATACGGTCCAGCGATGAAACCCTGGTCAGATGCATGCAAGGGAAGTGCCTTACGGACTCTTCTGTCTCTCCTGCTGGGTTCACTGTTCTTGGAAAAGAGGTTCATGGAACAAAAATCTATCAAACTGATACATTGTTCACTGGGAAACATTTTCTAGCTTCAGAAGTGCACATGGCAAGATGATGCGCCATTCCCCAGTGTCACTCATGTGCTGTGTTCCTGAGTGACTGCACTGTCTAGGATCGCCTCTAGGGAAAATAATTGTCATTAATTTAAATGCAAAACTTTAATTCTTCCAGAACCTAAACAATAACCTAGCAAATCATGTCAAAATCATATTAAATCCTAATATCCAGAGAGATAATTTAGGAACTTAAGTGCTTTATGCATGCAGCTGACTCCGGGGCCGTAGTGATAGCACAGTGGGTAGTGGGTATGGCATTTGCTTACAGGCAGCCATTAGGATTCAATCCCCATCATCCCATGAGTAAATCCTGAGTGCAGAGCCAGGGAGTAACCTCTGAGCATCGCTGGGTATGACCCAAAAAAAAAAAAAAAAAAAAAAAGGAAAGAAAAACAAATTTATGATGCCCCTATTCAGTTTTAATAACTAACACAAACAACAATTTGGTTTGAATGTTGTGAAGCAGTATCATCTCTGTTTAACAGTTAGAAATAAAATCTGTGACCCCCCACCTAGGATTCACCAAAATAGTTGACTTCAGAATATTATTAAGTCTTTCAAATAGAATACACAGTTAACGTTAAAATTATTACTTTATGTATAAAATTAAAGCTTCAAACCATGTTCAGATTAAATGAAGTTTTTCAGTCACTTGAAACTAATAATAGAGTTGGCTCTTAGAGTAACTTCAATTAAGAGAAAAAGGATGCTTTTCAAATGAAGAGGAAAAATAAAGACATAATTTACTGTAATTTATTGGCTAAGACAAACAGGAAGAGATTTGAAGAAAGGAGAGGATGTAGCTTAAAAGGGGAGGAGTATCCTCTCAGGAAGTGTTTTCCTTCCTTCCTTTCTCCACCAACATTTGCTCCATAGCTTCCTCTCTTCAAACCACACCTTGTAAACCTTTTTATGTGCTCCGTTCACAACAAGGATTTTTTGTGTTTTTCTTCCAAAGTGGATTTTAGCTAATAAAAACATACATACAAAAAGGACCAAGGGTTATTTTTTTTCCACAAGAGATGAATTTTATTCAGTCTTTACATTGAAAGTAAGTATACTTAGGCTCTATAGCAGGAGACAGTTTCCATATGTTATAGGAAAGTAGAACTATATTATTTATAGTAGACAGCATGCTATGTAAAATTAAAACTTATAGCCCCTCCCAGGGAGGTAAATTAGACAAAGAAGGGAAGAACTGGGGAACTGTATGTTACTCTATTCTGAGATATGCCTATAAAATTTTTAATGGATCTTTAGCATAAAATCATAAGAGTTTGACACCATTTAAATGCCAATATTAGAAAGCATATTGAAGACTAAGAAGAAAAGTAAAAAGCAATATTGTAATCTGTGTGTGGGGGAGTGTTTTAGAAAAGCAGGCACAAAGAAAGAGTTGTCATTAAAAGGATCTATCTTCCAAAGTGCAAAGTAAAGTTACATGGGATCTGGTTGATATTTGACCTGGCTGTCTCAAAGCACATTAGACTACAGCAAGTAATAATTACTTCCTCATTTAGATTAGACAATGAGTTTTCTCTGCAAGCTGCTTGCCTCTAAATAGATTGTAGAGAGTAATTGAAACAAGTTATACTGGGGAAGCGAATGACCGATTCCTCAAAGTGTGAGAGCAGAGCTATGGTAACCTCTTAAGCTGGCCTTCATCCTGTTCCTATTTAGGGAATCCGCAGTGCAGCCAGCGTTGAGTGCAGTCTGCGGCTCGCCAGCTTTATTGTTTAGACTTGAAGGGAAGGTCACATGCCCTCTTTGACAGAGAGGGTTTATGGGCTCTCTCTAATTAGCAGCACCCTCCACCAGACAGACTGTTGGCCACCTTCCAAGAGCAGAGTTTGATAGCGGCCACTGATGAAGGAGAAAACAAGGTTATTTACCCGGTGACTATAATTCTTGGCGCAAGTTCTCTCCACACTCAGACACGTTTGCTTTTTGTTCCAACTTGCCTTCGGAATTCTGAGGCAGGCAAAAAGGAGAGAAATGTGCCCGTGTATTTAGTAGCATAAGCAAATCCTCGGTTGGGCACTTTTTTTTAATGTTCTAGGACAACACAGTTCAACATCAAGTCCCCTAAAAAGGCATGTTTAAAGCGTTTCTAGCACTGTAAATGCTTTGGGCTCCATGCACACACATATCAAAAAAAAGGAAGTTTAATCTGCAACGTTTATGTATGTAATGCCAGTTGTATGTTAAGGCCTTACTTACATAAATAAAGGTAAAGATGTGATTGAGTTTACCAATTGCTAGTATGCTAAAAGCACCACGAATATATATGGCTTGTCTCGTTCTATCCTTTCCCTAGGACCGGTAGGTTAAGCTGATAGAAATGCCTTTTGGTTGATAAAAACCAGATGCTCTATTTTTGTCCTGTTTGCAGACGCAGCAGCGCTACAAAAGGCAATACTGCCCCCCCTCGGCCGTCCGCCAATTGCAGGCGCAGGAGCCTGGTCTCCCTCCACCAGCTACCTCGGCCATAAAAACCTTTCAAGTCTCCATTATTATTCCAGGCACATTCCAAGAGGGTTGAGTCACAGGGTTCACTTGGCTTTTCTCCCGTCCCGATCTGCCTGTGCCGGGTGGGATACGACCTCCAACGTCAAATGTGGAATCCATAACCAAAGATTGCTGTAGGGCAAGTCCCAGATGCAACAACCCCTAACTGTAACCTCGCCCCCTAAGTATAACCTCATCCTCACCTCCCCACACCTGGAGTTTGCAGGCTGCGCACCTGGCGTCCCTTGGCTAGGCAGAGAGTCGCCTGTCAAAACATAGGGCTTCTCTTTGGGGAATCCCCTTAGAGCTGCCTCTATTTTCTCTGCTGGTTGGAGAAGCTTCTGGAGCTGTGCGGCAGAACTGTGCTGGAATTTTTTTTTTTTTTTCCTTTTAGGCCACAGTCCCTGAATGCTCTGAGGCCTGGCGGGGAGCCCTGGGGACTGAGGTTTCGAAGGCTTTTAAGTCAGCTTGAAGGGAAAACTCCCAGAGCCTCCCACGCGTCCGCCCAGAGTCGCAGGCTGCCAGGCCCCAGGCGAAGGGGGTGGGGTGGCGCACATCTGGCCGCCCAAGAGTCACATCTGGAGCACTAATCCCCGCACCCAGATGTTTCAAGAGCTGGGGAGGCCAAGAACCTCGAAGGGCGGGGTTCGCAAGCTGCAGCCCAGACAGCGGGGGTCGGAGAGCCGAGCTGGGGTGGAGGAGGAGGCTGGTGCCAACGCCGGCATCAGGGGTGGGATTTGGCAGGGGTGCCGGGAAGTGAACACCAGCTGGGAGAGGGCGGTTGGGCGCTAGCTGTGGTGGGGCCGCGCCAGCACCTCCCCACTGCCAGTTCGCAGAACCCCCAGTGCGTGCGACTTTACCACCCAGTCTCCAGGAGGTGATGAAGCGGGTAGGTTCACCCTGTCCCCAGGAGGTGATGAAGCGGGCACGTTTCCCCCTGCAGTGGGGAGGAGGGCGCCGCGCTTGCAGGACCCTGCGGGGTGGGACTCGCCCCCAGTTCCTCCAACCCTCTCCACGCCTGCTCCCTGCCGGTAGGAGCTGCGGGCTCTTCCTGCATCTTCCCGGCGTGGTGAGGGGCATCATCGCAGACCCGGCGAGACCGGGTCAGCTTTTTCTCTTCCCCTCACCTCCCTCCTCTCCATCTAGACTTTCGCCAAAACCCGTCTCGGCGTGGCGCAGCGCGGGCGGCCGCGCCCCATGGCATTTGTTTGCTAGCCGGGATCTTGACGTCTCGCTAAGCAACCGTGTTTGCCAAGGAGTCAGGGTTGTTTCAAGATCCTGCGTCTACTGGACACTCTGATTGGAACAAATCGTTTCCATCCTATTTGTTTTAAAAAGGCAAGGACAGAGCGTGTTCTTACTTAACAGCTGTACTTCATCCAAGTTGTCCTTAGATTTTCATCAAAGGGTGCCCTAACACCCCAGGTCATTGCGTAAATGTTCTGTGACAATTTAGAAAGGCAAAAGAGGGGAAACATCCTAAAAAGAAGAAAAATCAAGACCAGCAAGCAAGTAAAAAAAATAAAAAAGGCAAAATGACGTTAAAAGGAAAATGATCCTTTTTACATCTGACAGCCCCAGTCTTCACATATTCTCCACTAGGATTAAATAAGAAACAAGTCACAGTCTTCTACTACGTAGGCAAATACTACCTTCCTGGGAAGAAATGTTCCAAGAGGCCCTTAGCCCTACCTTAGTCACCCCCTGAAATTGAACATCTTCAGTGTTTCAGCCAGCACCGCTGAGAACAATCGGAAAGAATAGAAGTTATTGAGAGCTCAGGGTACAGTTTTCAAAGAATAGCTCTTTCATTGTTTACTTATGTGGCATGCCCTGTCTGAGCCTACTCCTGTAGTTAACAAGAAATTCCCCCAAGGAAGAACTTGCCATGCGATTTTTCTCTCATCGATTTTCCGGGCACAGAACCCAAGTTACTGCTTCCCTTCCACCTCCCTCCACGCTAGAGTCCATGTATCTGCCACTTCCGTCAGTTCCAATTTATAGACGCGCTAAAGACGTAGATAGACCCTGCTCTTACCACCTCCTGCTTAAGCAACTGAGTCCAAGCTTTATCATCTCTTGGCAAGTCTACGCAACAACTCCCTAATTATTCTCCCTCCTTTGTCCTACATTTCTTTTCCACACAGCAACCAAAGCAGTCCTTATAAAATAGAAATAAAAGGCACTACTCCAGCAGATCCCATCACAATTGGAATAAAATCTACACTCTGAACCATAAACAATATGATTTGACTTTTGACTAGTTGTCTCATCTCATCCTTCATCATCTTTTTTCTTTCCAGAAGGTGTGAGAGTAGGGGATATTCCTTACCTGAGAGGAGTTGGGAGGACAGATTCTGGTAGTTCCTGTCAACCAGGCCAGCAACCAATGCTGGGGCCAAGGCTGTGGCCCTGTGTGATGGACCCTAGTGTGCTGGGTACGGGGTCTCCAGCGACACATCCTTTGTTACTGGAGATCTGTAAGGCTGCACTGGTGCAGCTGGCAGCCCGCTTGTTGCCAGGAATTGAATCTGATGGGACTACATGCACATACCCTAACTCCGTGACTCTCTAGCTAAACTACTTCTTCCTTGATCATTCCTCTCTAGGCATACCAATATTCACACTGGCCCCCATCACCCAAATCAAGCAAATTCTTGCTTCTGGGTCTGACACTTTTATTTTCCCTGTCTTTAATTCCTCTTATTTTCTCCTTAACTCATTCAGGTCTGTGCTCAACAGATTCACCCTCAGAGAAGACTTCTGCAACCATCTCATTTAATATAAACCAAATTCCTCAATTTAGTTTTCTTATTGCTTATCAGATATCATCAAAGTTTACCTGTGTACTTAATTATTATCACATTTCTGAAATGTGTGTGCTGTAAGGATAGCTATTAGCTATTTTGTTTTTTTTTTGGAGGGGCATACCAGTGATACTCAGGGGTTACTTCTGGTTCTACACTCATGATTAGTCCTGTTGGGCTGGGGGAACCATATGGGGGCAGAGCCAGGGCCAGGGTACGCTGCACACAAAGCAAGCACCCTATCCACTACATTTTCGCTCTGGTCCCTTAGGTCAATTTTTTTTTTGAGGGGCTCAGGGTTACTCCTGACTCTGCATTCAGGAATCAGCCCTGCTGGTGCTTGGGGGAGGAGGGGGCATAATGAGTTGCCAGGGATCAAACCCAGTGGGCCATGTGCAAGGCAAAAGTCCTACCCACTGTGCCATTGCTCCAGCCCCCTTCAGTCAATCTTATTCAACAGAACATCTTCAGTCTGAAACAGTGCCTGTCCTTAAAAACTCTCAGTCAATGATTTTTGAAAGGATGAATAAATAGATTCTTGCCCCCTGGAACAACAACGAGAAAACAAACCTACTCCTTTGATGTAAGCTCAAGGAAATTTCATTCTTGACCAGTCTCATGAGTTTTGTTTTTGTCTTGTTTTTGTTTTGGGTGTCATACCTGGTGATTCTCATGGGTTTCTCCTGGCTCTGTACTCAGAAATCACTCCTGGCAGTGACCGGGGAACATAGGGGATTCCAGAGTCCAAATCCAAGCCAGCTACATGCAAAGCCAATGCCCTACCCACTGTACTGTCTCTCTGGAGCCTTATTAGCTTATTCCCTGGCTCTTCTTTCAAGATGAACCCTCACTACTAAAATAGATCTTCACTATCAGAGGAAGCAGACAAAACAGACATGGGAGAGAAAAAAATGAAGATAGTGATCAGAGTTCTGATCACTATTTTTTTTACTCAGTAATTGAAATATAACATAAGAAAAATGATAATTAGTTTACTTTCTCCCAATCATCCTCTGATCCCTTCACAGTTTGTTCAATGTGCCATGCTGAGTGTTTGAAGATAGAGATGAGAATCGAAGAGATAATAAAGTGGGTAAGGCACTTGCTTCATTGTGGCTTACCCCAGTTTGGTCTTTAGCACAACATATGGTTCCCTGAGCACTGCCACGGTTCGCTACTGAGCACAGAGCCAGGAATATTCCCTGAGTACCACCCGGTGTGGCCTAACACCTCCCCCACCACATTCACCACCACCACCAAAAAATAAAAAATTGAGGTTGGAGGTGTGGACTGAGTAGAGTCACAGTAGAACAAATACCTCATTTGTGTGAAGTTTTGGCTTGATCCCTGGTGCTAGTGGGGGAAAAAAAAGAAAAAAGAGAAAAATGTCTGAGCAGCATAACTCTCAAATGCAAAGCAGTTGGGAAATGATTCTGTCACTTTGGGCAAATTATTTACCATCTTGCTGCTTGAGTTTCCTCCCTCTCTAAGAGGACCTAATAGTAGTGCCTTCTTCACAATATTGTTGTAACAAATATATTTTAGTTCTTAAAATAGTACCTATACATAGAAATTTATGTACAAATATTTTAAATATACACATTTAAATATTAGTTCTTCATTTTCTCCTTCCTCAACTATATTATAATAAAAAGAAACTGTTCCACTGTTATTGTCTCTAGAGATTTCATTATGGCTTTAGATCAGTAACTTAGGTTTTAGCACCCAGCACAAAATATTTTACAGCTATTTCGACTTGAGCATTTATGCTTAGCCATAAATTCTAATTAGGCCAAAATAGCCCTTACTTTGCAAAAAATGGGTCAAACAGCTCTATTATAGTTGGGGAAAGTTTCTTACTTTATTTCTGTAAGTTTTCCTTGGCTAACTTTTCTATAACATAATATTGCTATTTGGTAGTTGAGTGAGCACCTGCCGCGCAACCAGAAAATAAATGTCAACACTTTTCCTTAAACCTGTGTGCCAGATCATCCCCTGCATCAGGGGAACTGGGCTAGATATTCCCTGAAGGACTGTTCTGCTCTGCTTTCCTATGGTTTTCACACAAAAAAAAAAAAAAAAAAAAAACGAAAGAGTTTCAGGATTTTTTACTATTACTGGTTACTCTATGAATTATAGACAACTCTGAGATGGCTTAAACTCCATCGTATTATCTGGCGCAGACTGGATCACATTCAGATGTAAGCACATTAAAATGTTTGAACTATAACCAGTCTATTAGCACCCTTCTCCACTCAATGTTTTACCATTCTTTCCAAGACCTTGATCATTTACTCATATATAAAACTGTATCAGGATCACTAAAGAAAAGGGTGGAAGGGTCAGAGAGATGGATTAAGGCATTTGTCTTGTATTTGGCTGACCCGGCTCAGTCCTGGTACATTTGGTCTGCTGAGCGCTGCTAGGCCTCAAGTACTATCAGGTATGGCCCCATAACCACCAGCCCCTCATTAAAAAAAAAATATTGGACCTTCTCTCCCTAATGTCAATTATCTTTCAGTTTATTAATAAACATATACCCTGGTTCTCTCTCTTCAAGCCTATGTTCTCCTTTGAACACGTATCTCACTTGTTTGTCTTTATGTTTCTTCGCTTGCCTATTTTTAATCCAGAGAAGCCCGTGTTCTCTCCCTCTTTTTTTTTCTTTTTTTGGGTCACACCCGGCAATACTCAGGGGGTTTCTCCTGGCTCTGCACTCAGGAATCACTCCTGGCAGTGCTCGGGGGACCATATGGGATGCCTGGGGGATCGAACGCAGGGCGGCATGGGCCAGCCCGCGTGCAAGGCAAATGCCCTACCCGCTGGGCTATTGCTCCGGCCCCACCGTGTTCTCTTTTGAACACACACTTCTCCCCTTTCTCTCCCCCCTCACATCTTTCTAAATAAGTTTCTATAAAACTTATCTTTCTTCACAAAATAAACATAGATCTGCAGTCACTACCTTGATTACAAAACCATTATTGATATATTCATTCATTAAGTAAGCACTGACTGAGCTTAATATATGCTAAGAATTGTGCTATAGTTGGCTCCTCAGTTGTCCAAGTTAGAAACCTAGGCGTGATCTCAAATACACCCGGTCTTGTTCTATATAGTACTCATCTTAAACACACCCTGTCCTGGGGGCCTGAGAGTCAGTACAGCGGGCAGGGCAGGTGCCTTGCAAATAGCCAACTCATGTTTAATCACCAGGACTTGCTATGGTTCCCTGAGCACAGCCAGAAGTGATTTCTGATGTACAAAGGCAGAAGTAAGCCTTGATCACAGATAGTTATGGCCCCAAAGCAAAAAGAAACAAAAAATTATACTCTGTCTCTTGCTTACATGGATAAGTCATCAAACTGGTGCCAATAAAACCAACTAAGTACCTTTGGCATCTTTGTCCATCTCTGGACCCATTCTCTTGCCGGAAATAATCATGACACACTCAATTTAGAAGGTGCACATCCAGAATGGTGAGAGCCAAGGGAACAAAGGAAGAAGAGGGAAGATCTGACGCATTTAGATGCTGTCGGTTACCACACCGGCCACTTGTCATGCAGTGACACAACAAATCACTGAACAGGCACGAACTTCTCATAAAGGGTGTGATGAGGAAGCACAACTCAGACTAGTTCATAAGAGGAAAAGACACCCAGACCTGTATCTGCTCTCTCATGACTTCATCTGCCGTAGTTAAAGATTTAGCCCAAATATAGCTGAGTACCCCAAAATTCTAGGTTTTACCCACTTGGTGGCTTTCATTTGGTGGTTAACAGGAAGAGATTCCCACGACCTAGGTATGCTACTTCATCTACCATCAAAAGTACAGTGTAATCTTAGCACAGACAGAGCTCTGTGAGAAGAGAGAAACAACAAGGGCATCTGAGAAGGGGTCCAGGGTTACCTCTACTTCAGTAGAAACAAACTTCCCTAATTTTCACTTCATAATAGAATATGTGCCTCTTATTTCTTTTTTTTTATTTTATTTTTATTTTTTGCTTTTTGGGTCATATCCGGCGACGCTCAGGATTTACTCCTGGCTCTGCACTCAGGAATTACTCCTGGCGGTGCTCGGGGACCATATGGCATGCCGGGATTGAACCCGGGCCGGCACAGGCCGGCAGCGTGCAAGGCAAACGCCCTACAGCTGGACTATTGCTCTGGTCCCTTACCTCTTATTTCTAATGCACTCTTCCCACTGTACCTGGAATAATGATACCCTTCCCTTATCCCAACTCAAATCAATCTCTCTCTCTCTCTCTCTCTCTCTCTCTCTCTCTCTCTCTTCTCGTCTTCTCTCTCCATTTTTGTAGCTTTGGGTTTTGGGTCACACTTGGCTGTGCTCAGGGCTTACTCCTGGCTCTGTGTACATGGATATTCCTTGGTAGTGTTTGGGGAACCATAGGTCATGTTTGGGATCAAACCCTGGCAGACTCATTGAAGGCAAGAGCCTTAACTCCCACTATCATCTCCAATCCCTCTACTTCTTTTAAACTCTGAAAGATATTAATCTGATCGTCTGTGAGTCCATGGTCTCCCTCTCACCTGCTTTTTAGTCTTCCTTATGAAAAACTGGTTTACCAGTAGACTCAGACAATCATTCTCAAGTTTAATTAGCATTGATCAGTTTATTTTATAACTGAAAAAGCAATAGTTGTTATATAAAGTTTGAAAAAATATTAAGTATTACAAAGGAAATGAGCTACCTGAAACCAAGATGATGTTATATGCTAATTATGCCTCAATTTCAAAAAAATAAGCAGGGCAAGAGAGGGAGTAGAGCTGTAGGTCACTTGCCTTGAACATGGACAACCAGGTTTGATCCCTGGCATCCCATATGGTTCTTCAAGCCCTGCAAGGGGTGACGCCTGAGTGCAAAGCCAGGAGTAGCCCCTGAGCATCACCATGTGACCCCCAAAACCCTAAAATAAACTAATTAATAAGGAGTGTTCAGGAGACCCCCAGGTCCACCCCTAGTAATACCCAATGTGCAGTCAACCCACTTGCCTGTTGGTTGACTGCATGGACCTGACAATGTAACAGTGCACTGGGTCAGTGGTACTGGGGGCCTACAGGGCTATATCTTGGTTGATGGAGTTGTAGGGGAAGACAATGAAGTGCTGGGGTTCAGATGTCAGGATGCTGTGTATATATAAGATATGAACCCTGACCATTGAGCTAACGCCCCTGCTTTGCGGCGCCGTAGTGATTTTATTATTCTTACAACCAGAAGTGATCAAGGCATTTCCTACCCTTGTACTCTGTGCTCAGGAGTGACCTCAGACAGTGCTCAGCAGACCATATGTGTTACCAGGATTCCAGTTAGGGTCACTGTGACCATAACTACATGCAAAGCAAGTGTTTTTTCTCCTATTCTATCTCTCCAGTCTTATCAGCAAAATATTATTTTTTAAATTTACTTTTTGTCTGTGTTTGGATCACAACCAGTGATTCTCATGACGCACCCGACACTGTGCTCAAGATCACTTCTGGAGGGGCCGGAGCGATAGCCCAGCGGGTAGGGCGTTTGCCTTGCACGCAGCCAGCCTGTGCCCGCCTGGGTTCGATCCCGGCATCCCATATGGTCCCCCGAGCACCGCCGGGAGTGATTCCCTGAGTGCAGAGCCAGGAGTAACACCCCGGTGTGACCCAAAAAGCAAAAAAAAAAAAAATCACTTCTGGAGGGGTCAGGGGACCATATGGGGTGCTGGGGATCAAACCTGGATGGATCCTGAGCAAGGCAAGCACCATACCCACTCTACTACTACCCTGGCCCCCATCAGCTAATTAATACATATTTTTTAAAAGTTTTTTAAAGAAATGAAACCATTACCTTGAGGAAAAAATTCCTATAACATTATAAAGTACATCCTGACAATCTTTTTTTGGGGGCAGGGATTTTTGGGAGTCTCACCCAGCTCTGCTCAGGGTTACTCTTGGCCCTGCACTAAGGAATTACTCCTGGCGATGCTCAAGGGACCATATAGGATGCCGGGAATTGAACCTGGGTCAGCCGTATGCAAGGCAAATGCCTATCTGCTGTACTATGGCTCTAGGCCCACCACATTCTGGCAATCTTTATATACATATATATGATCTTTTAAAATGTCAAAGGTAGGGTCCAGAGAGATAGTATAGTGGGTAGGGTGTTTCCCTTGCATGAGGCCCGACATGAGTTCGATTTCCTGGCACCCCATATGGTCACCCAAGCACCACCAGGAGTAATTCCTCAGTGCAGAGCCAGGACTAATCCCTGAGTATTGCTGGGGTGTGACTCAAAAAATATAAATAAATAAAATAAATAAATGTCAAAGGTTTACATTGTATTAAAAATGTTGAAAAACCTAAAAAAAAATAGATCAGCATATGCTCTGCATGCAGAAGACTCAGGTTTGAATCACCCTCAAGGCATGATCCCCAAAAACAACCAGAAGTCACTCAAGACAGAGCACCAAGCTGGGATAGACTCTGAATACTGCTGAGTGTGGCTCCAAAACAAAACAAAATTATACTTTATCAGTGACTATATTAGAGATAGAGTGATAGTCCAGCGGGGAGGGATTTTGCTACCTGGTTTTGATGCCATATGGTCCCTTTGTGTACCGCTAGGAGTAATTCCTGAATGCAGAGCCAGGAGTGTGGCCCTGAGAATTGCCGGGTGTGACCCCCCAAAAAATTAAAAAATGAAAATGAAAAACAGTGACTATATTGAAATTTCCAAAGTACCTATAAAATAAATGTAAGTGAACAATCCGATTTGATTATATGCATTTTACTAGAATTTTTTTTGCTGTTTTCTTTTTTTTGTTATTATTATTTTATTATACCACCTTTAGACATAGCAATTACAAGATGCCTGTGCTTGAGTTTTGGTTCTACAGTGTTTCAACACCCATCCCTCCATCCGCACATCTCCCATCACCAATGTCTCCACCTCCTCCCTCCTCTCCCCCAGCCCACCTCCATAGCGGGTTCTGTATCTCCTTTCTCTCTCTTTCTTTCTAGCTCTCCCTCCTGCCTACCTTTCCTACACATCGTGGAATGTAGTATATTTTAGGATATGATTGGTTCCACTAGTTTGATGGACCGTGTCCGGACAGCAAAATGGCAGCTATTGTGGTGGGCGAGTCTCATCCGACTGCTCCTGGGGCCCCCCAGAGGTGATGGGCCCACTCCCCAAACCCATCTGTCCTCCTGGGAGCCTCATGGTTAGCTGGGCTAGGGGAGAGCTGAATGTGAGCTCTCCCTGTTGTGTCTGAGGCTCTGCATGCTATGGCTGGTCGCCCCAGGGCAGTTCCTGGGTGGGGCCACTGGGCTCCTGAACAAGATAGAGAGGGGAAGGGGTGACCTCAACTCCATCTGATGAATGCCTGGTGACTTCCACTTCTGGGAGCTGCCTACCTGGGCTCGAACTCGGCTACTCTGTTAATCTGGTCTTGAGATCATCATCTCTCTGGGTGGATTCTGATGTGCTGCACCATCCATACAGCGAAAATGGCAGCTATTGTGGTGGGCAAGTCTCATCTGGCTGCTTCTGGGGCCCCCTAGAGGGGATTGACCCACTCCCAAAACCCATCTGTCCTCCTGGGAGCCTCATGGTCAGCTGGGCTAGGGGAGAGCTGAATGCAAGCTCTCGCTGTTTACGTCTGAGGCTCTGCATGCTATGTCTGGTCGCCTAGAATTTAAAACTTTCTTTATTTTGCATAAGTGTGCTCTGAAAATGTATATAATTTTGAAATATAGCACATGAAAAAGTCTTCTAGATGCTGGAGCAATAGTGGAGTGAGTAGGACACTTGTCTTGCATGCAGCCTCCCTGGGTTCTTTCCCCACCTACCCATATGGCCCCATGAGTATGCAGGAGTAATTCCTGAGTACAGTGCCAGGAGTAACTTTTGGGCATGCTGGGTGTGACTTCTAAGAAACAAGAGTCTTCTGTAGAGTTGAAACAACAGTACAGTGGGCATTTATAGACCCGGTTTGATCCCGACACTCCACATGGTTTCCAGAGCCCTGCAAGGAGTGGTCACTGGGCACAAAGCCACAAGTAAGCCCTGAGCACCGATAAGTATGGCTCAAATAAATAGAATACCTCTTTAAACATAATTCTTTCTCAATACAGTTTCTGCTTTGTTTTAAATAAAATGACTTCATAGTAAATGAGCTTAATAATCCAAAAAGCCATAAACACACCTATTTGATTCTTTTTGGAAGAGATCATTAAGGCAATTATAATAAGCTGTTTTCTACTTTAGGTTCTAAACTAACTATACAATTTGCCATATGTTAAGGGCTTGGTGGAAAATATTGCCGCCTGAGTCTATAAGTACCAATATAGTTTTTCATCTTTTACTTTCAATAAATTGACATGATAGTATCACAAATTGCTGTTTCTCTCACTATAACAAGTATAGATTTCCTATAGATGATAAAAGTGCTTTACATTAAAAAATTTCACATAATTCCAAAAACTAGTAACAATTATGGACCTCAATTCCATGACCTGAAGAATGGTTTGAGGCTCTTCCTGTCCCTGAGCAAGCAGATGCCCTTGGGCTACACTTGCTTGTGACAGGATGTATGGAGATGTTACTGATGCCCACTTGAGCAAACCGATGAACTATGGGAAGACAGTGATACAGTGATACAGTGAACTGTAGCCATATCTTTCTATCAATGATAAGAAAATTCAGTGACAGGATTTTTGTACTTACTATTCTGTTGCTTTTAATTATGAGTTATTACATGTGTGTAAAAAGACTAAAAGGTATATTTGTACATTTATACATCTAGGGTTTTTAATAAAAGTACATGTGTACTTAAAAAACAAACTTGTTTTCCCCTTGTTCATGGGAGCTGGAGCAATAGTACAGTGGGTAGGGTGTTTGCCTTGCACACACAAAACTTGTGGATCCTAGACACACACTGGAATGATCCTTGTGCACTAAACCAGAGTAAGCACTTCTGGGGTGTGGCCCAGATACATCAACAACAAATGGGTTTTTTTACATGATCAATAACTTTATTTTTAAAACAATAGTAGAAAAGATGACAGTTAAAGTTTATTAAGGCTTCATAAAACTGTACCAACATATTTGAACAAACGAAAAAATAAGGCTGAGGTATAACTCAGTGGTAAAGCACATGTTGTTTTGTATATAGGATGTTCTAGGTTTGATTTCTCCACACCCACACACACACACACACACACACACTTGTTTAATTACTTAAGTTTTAAAAAGTTTAGAATTCAAGAAACAGGGGCTGGAGAGATAGAATAGCAGGGAGGGCATTTGCCTTGCAGATGGCTACCCAGGTTCGAACCCCAGCATCCCATATAGTCCCCTGAGCACCACCAGGAGTAATTCCTGAGCATAGGGTGTGTCCCAAAACAAACAAACAAAAAAGTATCCAACATCACTTGATCACTTGATCACTTGAATCCCGTTATTCATCGATTTGCTCAAGCGGGCGCCAGTAACATTTCCATTGGACCCTATCACGTGCCAATGTAGCCCAATGGCATCTGGTTGATTCAGGAATATGAAGAGCCTCAAACCGTTCCTTCAGGGTCTTGACAAGGAAGTCTGACCATCTTGTAGGTGGGCGGCCATGTGATCTTTTGACATCCCGCTGGATCCAGTCGGTAATGGCTCTAGTCTAGCGGTTGTCTCCAAATCGCATTATATGTCCAGCCCATCTGATCTTCCATGCCTTGGCAAACAAGACAGCGTCCCTGATTCTGGAATAGTAATAAAGGTCAGAACTCCGGATTCCTTCTCTCACTTGAGTGAGGCATAATATTCCAAGCATAGCCCTTTCGATTCCTCTGGGAGACCCGAAGAGCATTCTCATCCTGCTTTCTTAGGGCCCAGGTCTCTGAGCTGTATATTCCAGAGAGGAATCGAAAGAGCTATCCAAGATAAAATGAAATAAGATGGAATCTAGAGGGTACTGTGAAAACCCTTTCATTAAGTTGTATGGTAAGCTTCCAGAAGAGGAACAGAATCAATACCATCCTAACTTTTCTGAAAATGATTTTTAATCACCACTTCAGTTAGATAAAACTTTTAGGATACAAATAGCAGCAAACAAAGATTATATTGGAAAGGTATAGTTATAATTCTAAAAATTGGAGCATTTACATATTTAATCAATTTTTCCGTCATACCCAGCGATGTTCAGGGATTACTTCTGACTTTTGTACTCATGAATTACACCTGGTGATGCTTGGGGACCATATGGAATGTCAGGGATTAAACCTAGGTCAGCCATGTGCAAGGCAAATGCCTTACCACGCACTCATGCCTCTAGCCTCTACATATTTAATCTTTTTTTTAGATTTCTTTTTTTTTTAATTTAATTTAATTTTATTTTATTATTCCCCCCCCCAAATATTATTACACCATTTTAGACATACAATTGAAAGATGCTCATGTAGAGTTTTGGTTCTACAGTGTTCCAACACCCATCCTCTCCACCCAAACCCATCTCCCATCACCAATGTCCCCACCTCCCCCCCCCCCACACCCCAACTACTTGGCGGGTTCTGTATGTCATTTCCTCTCCTCTTTATCTCTCCTCCCGCCAAACTTTCCTGCACATCGTGGAATGCAGTGCCTTAAAAGACATTACTGTTTCCACTATTTTAATGGACCCGCGCCACAAGCGCCGCACGACCTGGGCTCGAAACTGGTTTTGCTCTGTTAATCTGGTCGTGAGGCAGTTTCCCAGCGTCCGGACAGCGAAAATGGTGGCTAGTGTGATGGGCGAAGTCTCATCCGTTGCTTCCGGGACCCCCTAGAGGTGATGGGCCCACTCCCCAAACCCATCTGCCCTCCGTGGGGGCCCATAGTCAGCTGGGCCCGGGGGCGCAGCCTCCCCAGCAGCTTGAGAGGCTCTTCATGCTATGGCTGGTGGCCCCAGGGCAGCCCCTGGGCGGGGCCACCAGGCTCAACAAAATGGAGGGGGAATGGCCAACCCTGACTCCATCTGATGAATCCCCAGTGATTCCCGCCTGGGAGCCACCTACCTGGGCTCGAACTGGTTTTGCTCTGATAATCTGGTCGTGAGGCAGTTTCCTAGCATCCGGACAGCGAAAATGGTGGCTAGTGTGATGGGCGAGTCTCATCCGGCTGCTTCGGACCCCCAGAGGTGATAGGCCCACTCCCAAAACCCATCTGCCCTCTGGGAGGCGCCCATAGTCAGCTGGGCCTGGGCGAGCTGAGTTCCAGCATATTTAATCTTTAAGTACTGGAAATCCTTGTTCTGAGACTCTATTTTTTTTTTTTTTTGCTTTTTGGGTCACATCGCAATGTCCAAGGGTTATTCCTGGCTCTTCGCTAGGAATTACTTCTGGCAGTGCTTGAGGTACTATATGGGATGCCGGGATCGAATCTGGATACGCGGGTTGGTCGCTTACAAGGCAAACACCCTAGCCGCTTGCTATGGCTCCGCCCCCCAATGTTCTGAGACAATATTAATACATTTATGAATAAAGCCATGTTCTTAGTGTCTTCGAACCCTTATGACTGTTTCTGTCATCACTCCACACAGATTTTTCCCCAAGAGAGACAAAGTGAGGACACCAGCAAGGACACCAATCTGTGCTGAGTAGCACAGCAGGGAGGGCATTTGCCTTGCACGAGACTGACCTGGATTCGACCCCAGCATCCCATATGGTCCCCCGAGCATCACAGGAGTAATTTCTGCGTGCAGAGCCAGGAGTAACTCCTGAGCATTGCGGGTGTGACCCCAAAAATAAACAAAACAAGACAGAAAAAAAACCCTCTCATCCTTCCTTCCCTAAGTCAAAACTTTCCTAACGTTCTCTTCTGTTCCTGCATCATATCTCATGTGAGGAGACATTTAGCCTTTTTACTTCCCTGTGTTCATGATGATTTTGGCTGCAGAGAAACATAATTGTTGGGAGAAATAAAAAACATACCCTTTCAGTATTTTCTAAGCAATTCTCATTAGGCTCTAGTAAACAGAATCCAGTGTTGTTAACTTTAGGATTTCAAAGCACTTTCTTATCTGTCATCTGTGTTATCTCAGTATTATCAT
>JAJIBD010037642.1:0-23907 GCA_021461705.1 Cryptotis parvus
AAAACCATACTTATTTTTGTACAATAAAGATAAGGGTATAGTTTGATATTTATTTAAGCTTTAACTCTCACCTTTGTTCCTCTTTTTTTGTCAAACAATATTTAAGAGATAAATAGAATTGCTGTATTTATCAAGGGACAAAAAATACCCTTTATAACCATCACTTGTATCACCTGTATCACTTGTCTTCCCGTTATTCATTGATTTGCTTGAGCGGGCACCAGTAACATCTACATATGTTCTGTCACATGCTAGTGTAGCCCAAGGGCAACTGCTCGCTCCAGGAACACCAAGAGCCTCAAACCATTCCTTCAGGTCATGGGAATGAGGTCCTATAATTGTTACTGGTTTTTGACATATCAAATACCACACAGGTAGCTTGCCAGGATCTGCCATGTGGGTGGTATAATCCCATAGGTAGGCTCTCATCTCATGTGTTTACTGATGAACCGTGCGGCCTCTACGTAACCGTGTGCAACAGGGAGAGTTCGGCTTTTACCTTGGGTGGAGCTCTGATGAGCTATGGAGTCCAGATGTTGAAAATGACTGCCGTCATGGTGTGGAGGGTTCCTCTGGCTTCTTGCAAGGCTCTATTGGGATGTCAGACCAGGACTAGAACCCGCCTTCCTTCCTTGGCACCTCATGATCAGCTGAGCACAGGGAGAGCTGGTAGCTCTGCCCCATGTTTCTGATTCTCCAGATCAGGCATACCTGTGCTTGAAATAGATTTCCCTGTTTCAAGTAGTCAAAATAGTCCCACCTACAGGGGCGGAGACTCTGATGAACGGGGCTTGAGATCAGCATTTCTCTTGTGGGTGGAGCTCTGACGAGCTGTGGAGTCCGGATGTTGAAAATGACTGTTCTCATGGTGTGGGTGCATCCCAATAGAGCCCTCACAGTGGTATAATATAAAAAACAACTAAATAAATAAATAAAATGCACTTTATATAAACATCATGATTTGAAAAAATTCTTCATAATACAGTTGCTATGTGCTGTCGATATTTCAACACCAATCTCACTACCAGAGTGATCTCTTCACCATTGTACTCATTTTCCCAATGACCCCCAAACCTACCCCCTTAGTAGTCATACAATAATTGATTTTGTGTTGCTTGTTACAACTAAATGGCTAATGTAATTATTAAAAAAATACTTCAGTAAATTAAAATTTGTGAAAATTGTTATTACTTACCATGGGGTTTAAGTCTTTAAGGATTTACAAAGCTACTTGTTGCTAGCTTAGCCTTCTTGTTTTTTGTGTTTGTTTTTTTGTTTGTTGGGTTTAGTGTCCATTGTTTCTATGTAACTTTCCTATCTAATTTGGTGTGCTTCTTCTGGAATTTCAGGTATATGAAATTTCTTTGGGTCAAACAGCCCCATACACAGCTGCATGGTCCAGAAACGTCAGGATTTATAAAACTGGCAGATGAGTTGACATGTGGTGGTTATGGGAGGCAAGCATGGCTTCTGGTGCTTCCAGATGTAAAGAGGTTGGGGAAAAGTGCTCACCCCCCACTCTGAGAAGACCTCAGAGTACTCAGCCTGAATACCAGAGTACCCTGGCATTTTTTGTGGTTCTGGCAAAATAGCACAGAACTTACAAAATGTATATTTTACACTTGAGCTGCTTTTAATATGTACACACAAGAGTGACTAGGAATTTGAAACACCTAAATACAAGGTCTGATTATTTGACATGGATGAAGGGGGTTTTTTTTTTTTGCTTTTTGGGTCACACCTGCCTATGCTCAGGGGTTACTCCTGTCCCTGCACACAGGAATTATTCATGGCAGTTCTCAGGGGACCATTTGGGATGCCGAAGATTGAACCGGGTCGGCCGCATGCAAGGCAAGCACCATACCACCCGTCATTTATTGCCTGCATATAAGTTCTGTTTATTTGACATAGATGAAGCTTTAAAACCCACTTATCATTCACTGCATCACTATCACTATCACTATATCCCGTTAATCATCTATTTGCTAGAGCGGGCACCAGTAATATCTCCATATGTCCTGTCTCATGCTAGTAGAACCCAAAAGCATCCGCTTGCTCCAGGAACATAAAGAGCCTCAAACCATTCCTTCAGGTCATGGGAATGAGGTCTATAATTGTTACTGGTATCTGGCATATCAAATACGACACGGGTAGCTTGCCAGGCTCTGCCGTGCAGGGTGGCATACTGTTGTGGTCACCCCTAAATAAAGCATTTATTGATGAACCATGCGGCCGCTAGCGGCCGCCAAGCGGAGCTGTGATAGTCTGGTCTGCTGGGTGGAGTTGTGACGAGAGGGAAGTCCGGATGTAGAAAAGAAAAATGAACAAGATTCCCACTGTTCCTACCTACTATCCAGCAAAACCACAGCCAAGGGAACGGGCTTGGCGCAATCAGCGGGAAAGAAGACCCTGTTGAGCTTGACTCTAGTCTGGCATGGTGAAGAGACATATCTTACTACTTGTCTCTATGTACCGTTGGTTGCTTTTCCATTCTGGAGAAGCCCATGTTATTTCTTGAACATATACTTCCTTTTAAAGTTTTCTTCTCTCATCTCTCTAAATAAATTTCATTCAGTAGGCAAAGGGATATACATGATAATCTGTAAATGTATGTATTGCAAGCCACAATGTGTAAGAGAGAAGAAAGACAGAGACAGAGGGAGAGACAGAGAGAGAGACAAGAGGCAAAGTGTCTTCCATAGAGGCAGGCTGGGGGGATCAGGGGACATTGGTGGTGTGAAATTGGCACTGGTGGAGGGATGGGTGCTGGAACACTGTGTGACTGGAACCCAAACATGAACATCTTTGTAATTGTATATCTCATGGTGTATAATAAAATTTTAAAAAAATGCATTCAATAAAAACCATCCTGTTTCACAATATCATTCTGATTCCTTATGACTCAGCAATAAGAAAAAATAAAATCATGCAATTTTCTGGTATGTGGATAGATATGGAGAGTATCATATTTCCTATGACTCAGCAATAAGAAAAAAATAAAATCATGCAATTTGCTGGTATGTGGATAGATATGGAGTGTATCATATTGAGGAAGTTAGTAAGAAGGAAAGGGGCAGACTCAGATGATCTCTCTTCTGTGGGATGTGAAAAAATAGTAGGGGTATAACAAATGCTAAAAAGGAAATGGAAAACAAGAACTGGTCTTCACTAAGAAGTTTATCACAAGGGAGAGATGGGGAGTGGATTAGGATAGAGGAGACACTAGAATAAGAGTGGAGGGAACTGGACATTGATTGAGGGTGTCGTGAGAATTGTGTTATTCATGAAACTCTACCATTTACAAACCAGTAACTAAAATACATATATACATGCATACATACATGCATGCATACATACATACATACATACATACATACATACATACATACATACATACATACATGCATACATGCATACATGTCGAAGATGCCGCTGGGGTCCCCGACAATGTCAGGACAGAGGTTCTCTTCTACCTCCGAAGATGCCAGGGAAACGGACAAAAACTCATGAGTTCGGCGCATTTCCAAAAAGGCTTTTAATAGTACAAAAGTTCTTCCACAGCAATCCAATATAATGAAAGAATTCTAGCTCTGGTCAGAACTTAGACCATACAAGAGAGCCTATGCCATTCACTGCATAGTAGGAATTAATGTCCTAAATAATAAATAACCTTTGGTAAGAAGATATAAACAGATGATTTAGAATATCTCTCCAGATTTCTGACTTCTATTCTCCGGCACCAACAATCATAGAGGCTGTGATTTTCTGTGTTTAGTGTGTGCCAGGCACTTCATTAACATTTATTGAAGTTTAGCATATGTTATGGGACCTTCTGTGAGTTGGGGATATACCTATGAACTAAGAAGACCAAATATCTATCAGTGCTAAGTTTATATTCTAGAGATGAGAGAGTAATAAAAATATAATAAATAAGTAAATTACAAAAAAGGTAGAGCAGAATCATATGATGGGAAAATATATCAAGGAAAGGGAAAGGAAAGGAAATTGGGATTGCCAGTGTCCAAGTGTGCAGTTTTAAATGATCTCTTTAAGGGTAACCTGACTGAGAAAATGTCATTTGACAAAATAGTTGAACATTAGGAAGGATCAAGGCAGAGACGTCCAGAGGGGAGATTGACAACAGAGAGCATACACACCTGCAGTAAGACTTATCTGGATTCTATGCCAAGAAATCCAATTGACACTATACTAGATATGGGTATTATATACATGATGGGGACCACCAAATTGTACAAATAATTACCACCATAATCTACATTAAGAGATGAGGAAGTGGAGTCATTAAAATGGCCTGAGAGTGTGACAGGAGATGGGATACTTGATGGTTGTCATGATTTTACCCAGTAAAAGGGAAGATGAGTCTAATGGAACAAGAAACTGGGAGTCAAATATAATACAGATGATCTGGTGGGCTGGCAACCTTATGACCCCTTTGATATTTTTCTAGAAGGATCATAATTAGTCATTTGCCCAGTTGGCTCCTGTTGCAGGACTCCTAAGGGCCTCTGCATCTGCTCTGAATTGCCGCCTATAAAGGCATTCCCAGGCAGATCTTGGCTCAAAACATTAGCATACTAAAGGGCCTAGGTGAGGTGCAGGGAGGGATTACCTAAGGGCATTTGACCCTCCCTGCTTTCCATAACAGTGGGAGGAAGGTCTGAGCTGCAGGGATATAAACTAGCCAGTTTTCACTCTCTGGCGCTTCTTTGTGGGCTCTTGCTCGCTGTGAGCGCTCACCCTTCTTGGAAGTCTTCTTCTCCTTTTACAAAGCCTTTACACGTGGTGGCCGCCATCTTGGCCTACACGTGGCTGGGGTTCTAGCCTGAAATCCTAAGCACCGGGCTTTTCCTTTTGCTGATTTGTATGCCTGAACCTGTGATAAGTAAAGCCTTTTAAAACTGCATCGAATTCCTGAGTTTTCATCCATTCCTCGCCGGCTTCGGAGGTAGAAGGGAACTCGCTTCCCGGCACTGTCGAGGACCCCCTGCGGCACGCCCGACATTTGGCGTCCCTGGTGTGGGCACCACGAACATCGTCTGGCTTAATTATCATCGGACAGCGATCATCTGCCTCCGAACCGTGAGTAAAGTGATGGATATCTCATGGTATAGATATATTGTATCTTTTATTGGCTCAGAACTATACATAGCCCAGTCTATAAAAGTTCCTTTCTGAGAACTACTCTATCTTTTCACAAATCATCTGGGTCCTTGCGATTTTTAAAATGTACCTTTGTGTAAGGACAATGTTTAATAGAGAGAGGGGCAGAAAGTAATAAATTGAATGCAATCTTAAGGGACGAGGTTTACTCAGTGATTAAAGAAATAAGTGAGGATCATAAAACTACAGGTAGACTGGTCTTAAAGCTTGAGGACAGAATTACTAAACAGAGTTTAAAATTTGAAAAGAAATTAGAAGAACAGGAAAGTAAAATTATTAAACAGAATTTAAAATTTGAGGAAAAATTAGAAGAACAGGATTTAAAAATTCAAAGAAAAATTAGAAGAACAGGATTTAAAATTCAATGAAAAATTAGAAGAACAGAAAGTAAAATTATTAAACAGGATTTAAAATTTGAAGTAAAGTTTGAAGAGCAGAAGAAGGATATCAGTAAAATCAGCACTATCTTAGAGGGAGAAATTGACAAACAGATAGAATAGATGGACAGAAAGAGGAGGTTTGGAAGTTACACATAAGATTGAAAGAACAAAAAGGAAGAAATATATAGGAAACTTGAAAACTTAAACCAAGAAATGGATGTGTTACGCAGGCAGATCTCTGATTTCATAACTTATCAATCAGGACCTAGCGCATACCCAATACTGAGGCGTGAACCAACTAAAAGCCATTCATAAACACGCCCCAAGGCTGTAGACTTGAAAAGGTGTATACATTCCCAGCGAAAAAATCTAAAAAGAATTCTAATGTGGCTGATAACTTAGAGGAGGAACAGGAAAACCCAGAGGAGGCAAATTCCCAAGCTGAAAATCTCCCCAGACTTAATACCCTCAAAGGGGAAGATGCTCCTCTGGCAGATACTACAAGCTCTGATGAGGAAGAACGGGAGGAACAGGTTAGCTCGTGCAGGCCCCACGAGCCCTGCAGTTCCTGTGGTTGTGAATCTAATAATAATCAAAGAGCAAAAGCGCAGCAATCTTTCTCATGACCAATCTAAAGATAGAGTAAAACCGATTCATGAAGACTTAAAAATTGAGTCAATAACCCCGTTTAGGGAAGGCTTCTGACAAGTTTGGAATATCAAGTCCTTATTCTTTAAAATATTTAGCTGATTGGAGCCAAAATAATCAGTGGGTATTGGCAGACTCTTGAAATGGTAGCCATACTTGTCTGAACCAATCACAGTTCATGCAATGGCAAATGTGGTATACAGATGGGTTAACATGAATATTGACACTTTAAGAGAAAAAGAATCTGGCCATAATATAACTTTTGCCACGCTAAAAGGTGAAGGTGAATGGCAAAAGAAAGAAAAACAAGCGACATTACCTGAACCTATTGTAAAATTTGTTCGGGAGACAGCATTAAAAGTGTGGGAAAAAGTAGGTTCCGACCCAGAATTTCTAGGTAGCTATACAAAAAATTTACCAGGGTCGTAATGAACCATACTTTGATTTTGTTGGGAGATTAAGTGAAACAATCCAAAGACAGGTTCAAGACCCAACCACTCAAGAAATCCTAAAATGAACCTTAGCATATGAGAATGCTAATCAAAATTGTCGAGCAATACTATATAATATTAAGGATAAGGAAGACCTCATGGGATATCTAAAGGCCTGTAGAAATGTCGGTTTGGCCTCCCATGGGACACAGAATGCTATAGAGGCTTATCCCATACAGCAGGAGGATCAGGAGAGGGATGAAATGTCAAACAGCTTCAGGGGGAGAAACAATAAACTTCAAAGGATAAACAATGATCAGAGAAACTATGCTAATAATCTCAACTCCACCCCCGGAGGGCCCCACCTGGACCATGCCCAAGGTGCAGAAAGCGAAACATTGGGCCAGAGACTGTAGGGGATATCAACTGGGCGCCCCTCCCTTGGTATTCCTAACTGTGAGCTCAGTAACCTGTTCCACACCCTTGAAGGTGACCCTGCTTTAAATAGCCCAAGGCAGCTAACTCCTAAAGCTCAGAAGGAATTAGATTTTTTCATGGATCGGCTTCAAAAAATCTTACCTCTCCAGATTTAACCCCAGAGAAAAGGTATGGTTCTTGGTCTTCAACACTCCCGAGTCTCCAACTGCTGCTATAGCCCAATTATCTGGACCATTAGAATGGGTTTACTTACAAAACAAGCAGAATCGGACTGCTACACCTTACCTTGAGATGATAGCTAACCTTATAATTAAGGGAAGATCAAGAACCCAAGTATTACTTGGACATGATCCCCATGTAATTGTACTACCTGACCCTAAAAAAGAAATTGAAGTTGTTTTACCACTCAGTGAAATCCTTCAGAGAGCTTTAGCAGATTTTTTCAGGAGAAATATCTTATCATTACCCAGCTGGAAAAATCTGGGAATTTCTGAAAAGGACGCCTTTTTGTAATTTCCACCATTGTCCGCCTCCTCTCCCATTCCTGATGCTCCAGTGTATTATATTGATGGCTCCTCATCAGGAAGGGGGTGGAATTACAGGTCCTTCATTGACCACTACTGTACATTCAAATTATAAATCTGCCCAACAAGTGGAACTCGCCACCCTGATACATTGACTATCCCATGTATCTGGCCCATGTAATGTGGTGAGTGATTCTGCATATGTAGTTGGTTTATTTCCTGGAATTGTCACTGCTTCTTTATATGCCCATAATCCTATAATTCAGGAGCTGCTCCATAAACTACAAGATCTCCTCCGAAATAGAACATTCCCTATATACATCTCCCACATCCGTTCTCACAGCCGACTCCCGGGCCAATGGTTCGAGGAAACGAAGCAGCAGATCTCTTGGCAGCACCAGTATTTAAATCAGCTGAGGAAGAGCACCAGACTCTACATACAAATGCCCGCTGCCTTCATGTACACCATGGCATCCCATGGAGACAAGCTAGACAAATTGTCCCCAACTGTCCTGTCTGTGCTCCTTTACATTGTACATTTCATGTAGCAGGAGCAAATCCTCGAGGTTTACAGACAAACCAATTGTGGCAGATGGATATAACTCATACTAACTTATTTCCCAACAAACCTTTCCTTCATGTGGTCATCGATACATATTCCCGGTTCATATGGGCTGTTCCTATGACGTCTGAAAGAGCTAAATCTGTTTGTTCATTTTTACTCCAGTGCTTCTCCATCATGGGTATTCCCCATACCATAAAAACAGATAATGGTCCTGCTTACACCAGCAAAACCTTCAAATCCTTTTGCGAGGAATGGCAGATCAAACATATTACAGGAATTCCATATAATCCACAAGGACAAGGAATTGTTGAATATGCCCACAGAACGCTTAAAACTCAGTTATTAAAGCAACTAAAAACAAGTATGCCTCCAATGGATTCTTTATCTTTAACATTATTCACCTTAAATTTCTTAAATATACCTCAAGGAGATCCCTATACCGCGGCTGAACGTCACTTTCAAGAAGATATGCAAGCTCAAAAAGACAGTCAATTCACCTATCTGGGTGAAAATTGATGATAAATGGATTGCAGGTCACCTCCACATTCGGGGAAGAGGTTATGCTTTCATTTCTACAGACGATAAGTCTGCCAAGAAACTCTGGGTTCCTCTGCGACTTGTTAAGACTAGAATTCTCCAAGAATCAGAAAACAACTAATTCTTTCAATATAAAGTCTTAAATTTTAAATTGCAAGTTGCTGTTTAAACCTCCTGGATTGGTTCATTTTAATAATGATCTTGTTTTGCAGACTGTGATCATGGTTCATGTCTAATATCTTGCCTTACAGCCTAAATGTTTTCTTTCTTAAAAAAAAAGGGTGGAAAAATGGGTGGACTCTGAGCATAGTGCTCAATGTCCATATGTTTCAAGGATTAATGTTAGAGTTTCCTTTTTTAATGTTTTGCTCACAGGTATTTGCAGGAAAAGAACTTGGCTGCTGCAGATTCCTTCTATGTTGCTCGAGGCTTTGGACTCTGATCACAGTGCTCATTACAAAAAAGTTTGCTAAATCAATGAAAAATTGTTTTTCTAATGATTCTGTTCACAGGATGAGATATTCGAATCCAGTAAACCGCGCTACAGTGCTCAATACTCCGAGACTCCTAAAACAGTGCTCGTTAAAAATTTAATAATTTGCAAAACTAATTTTTCCCAATGCTCTATTCACAGGAAAAGACACTTTCTCACCATCATTTGCCGGCTTTATATTCATGAAGCGCTTGACTCATTACCATTTATCACCCTAAATGGGTCACATATACAGCTGTAAGATATTGATCGATCAAATGTATGTGTGCGTGTGTGTGCATGTGGTGGCCACCATTATGTTTGTGATTAATGTTGTGTCTATGTTATGTCTCAACTACTACCTTCTCAATTTCTGACCACTACAAACCTCTATTACATTCATCAGCTCCACTGCTGATCCACTAGATGTATCAATTTTAAAATCATCAATTCTCATACTTATTTCCCTGCTCCACCCATGTTGGAGCTTCTTTATGTTCTTCTCTCCATCCCAGACTTGGATCCCTGCAAAGCCTTAAAATCTCTACTTGTGAATAACCTTGTAAAGTGTTTTTGTCTCGCCTAAAATTAAGCTACAGGTACAGTTACCGGTGCCAGTGTTCCCTTGCTGAAGAAGCCCTGCAAGACACCCACACCGATGTTCCTGACACCTGTTCCAGCGCTCAAGACTCCTGTTCCAGAGTTCAAGAGATCACACCGATGTTCCGACACCTGTTCCAGCACTCAAGACTCCTGTTCCAGAGTTCGAGATACTTGTTCCAGTGTTCCTGAGACCCGATCCAGTGTTCCTGACAATTCAACGAGTTCCTGATCGCTGCTCTCCAGAGACTCATACTCATATGATCACCGGTATTGCTGTTCCAGAAGTAGCCACACAGACTTTGTTCCAGACACCTGACTTTACATAAAATATAGCAAATTGACTCTCACAAATTATGGACAGTGCAAACTATAGTCCATTATAATCAGACAGCTAGAAACACTTTGTCTTGAACTTTGCTTTGGGTCCAAAAACAAGTTAGGATACTAAAGTAACATGTATTTTCATTTTGTAATTGGAATTTTTTTTCTTATCTTAATTTTCTGTACATTACTAAATATTTCTTACCTTTTCAATTTGTATTAGTAAACTAATCAGGGGGAGTTGTTGCAGGACTCCTAAGGGCCTCTGCATCTGCTCTGAATTGCCGCCTATAAAGGCATTCCCAGGCAGATCTTGGCTCAAAACATTAGCATACTAAAGGGTCTAGGTGAGGTGCAGGGAGGGATTACCTAAGGGCATTTGACCCTCCCTGCTTTCCATAACAGTGGGAGGAAGGTCTGATTGCAGGAATATAAACTAGCCGGTTTTCACTCTCGCGCTTCTTTGTGGGCTCTTGCTCGCTGTGAGCGCTCACCCTTCTTGGAAGTCTTCTTCTCCTTTTACAAAGCCTTTACACGTGGTGGCCGCCATCTTGGCCTACACGTGGCTGGGGGTTCTAGCCTGAAATCCTAAGCACCGGGCTTTTCCTTTTGCTGATTTGTATGCCTGAACCTGTGATAAGTAAAGCCTTTTAAAACTGCATCGGATTCCTGAGTTTTCATCCATTCTCCGCCGCTTCGGAGGTAGAAGGGAACTTCGCTTCCCGGCACTGTCGGGACCCCGGCGGCATGCCCCGACAGGCTCCCATGATATAAAGACACACCAAGACCCTTATAAATAGCATCCCGTTTCAAGTATGAAGACTAAGTTAATCACCCAAACCTTATTCATGGTCTTTCAAGCAATTTCTAGTTCTCCTTTGTTAAAACAAAGTGAGAGTAAACCCCATTTTTCCTAAGAAATGTGTGTACTTGTTAACTGGCTTTATAGCATCAGCTTCAAGAGAGATAGATGTCTTTATTTGGAGGATTTCATATTCTAATCTTTGATATTTTCAAACTAACCTGAAAGAATGTATTAATTTGCAGGCCTATCAGCAGTGTAGAAAAATACTTGTTTACCCACATTCTTACCAACAATTTTGTATTTTTAGTATTCGATTCCTGAAATTGTATGTAAAAATAAATATGAGGAGGTCGTTTTTCAGGCAGTGAGAAGGAAGTTTCCTAAACTGATAGGTTCCTGGTCTTGTTCAATAAAGGAAATGAGACATAAGGCATCATCCTTTGAAGATTTAGAACACAATTTTGACTATTCATAAATCTAGACCAAGTCTGAAGCCAATTAAATGGATAGATATTTTCTATCTATTATTTTAGGAATTGCTTCACCTCACAATATAAAGAAGGGAACAATGGCCAAAGAAAACAAATCCTGGGGCCGGAGCAATAGCCCAGCCCGTAGGGCGCTTGCCTTGCACGTGGCCGGCCTGTGCCAGCCTGGGTTCAATCCCCAGCATCCCATATGGTCCCCGAGCACCGCCAGGAGTAATTCCTGAGTGCAGAGCCAGGAGTAACCCCTGAGCGTCACAGAGGGTGTGAACCAAAAAGCAAAAAAAAAATAATAATAATAATAACAAATCCTTAGACTCTAATTACAAAGTGAGGATTATCAAGAGGGTATGAAAGAAGAATGGAACAATGGAGGGACAGTAGTAGAGGGACATTGAAATTTTGAAGGTGTACATGATGTGATAACTGTGTACCCCTAAAGCATATAAACACTTATTGTCTTATAATTCAGTATAACCTCAAGGGAAAAATAATTACAAAAACACAATTTAAAGACTTACAACTCTGGAGGAGGGGAGATTGACAATAGGCATCATCTTCCTAGAAAGGACAACATTTCTTTTCTCCACCTCCCCATTTTTCCTTCTGTAGACAAATAATGCATCTTATAATGCATCTTAGCAGAGCAAGAATAGCTCTTGTTTCTGGAAGCCTGTCATGGTCTGTACTAGTCCATATACAGGAGGCCATTCCTGAAAAAAGGCAGATCTTATCATCCTGAATTTACAAATCCATTTTATCATATGTCACATGCAGGAAAAACGTCTATATCACAGGATGACATGAATCCGTGGAGCACTATGATATCTAAGAGGCATATGCTTCTCACTTTGCAGTATGACTTCTGGCTAGTTGCATGATCTGGGAAAGTTTATTAATTTTTCATTCTGTCCCCTCATCATAAATATGTGATCATGGTAAGACCTCTTATGAGATTGCTGTAAGGATTAAATAAGCTAATGGAGATTAAAAAACATGATTTTAATAAATGAGTAAAAAGAAAGAATTTGCTGTCTAACATACAGTAAGCTCACGATAAATAAAAGTTGTAATATTGATTTGGGTCTGCATTATTATTATGAATTGATCAAGAAGAAGAAGAAATGGGAAAATAAGACTGAGAAATGGACACTGAAAAGGTCAAGATAACCTGGAAGCCTGTGAGATGGCTGGCTGTCATGGAAACCAAGGGCTATACTGCCAGGAAAGAGGAAGATAGAAACAGATTCAGAGGCCAGCTTCTTCTGATAAAACAGTGATTTTCATCTCTTAGTGGCAGATGAGAATAAAGCAAAAAGGAAGCAAAGAAGGCCAGTATTTTTCCTGAAATCCTTTTTGAAAACACCAGTCTCGTCAGTCTCATTAGAATGCCCAAGTGTCAAATCCATGGCTTCTAATTAAGAAAATATTATTAGGGAAAACACCTATTTATTGGATAAACTAAAAGCCATCACAGTTAATGCATTTAAAAAAGAAATGTCAAGTGACAATAGAAATGAATACAGTTTTAAAATTAATACAACAGTCCAAATGGTGGGAAAGGACATTACAGAGTAGGTTTTCAAAATCAGTGGACTATTAATCCCCAAATTTAGGCCGCTGAAGGTGACGGTAATGAAATGGCCAGAATCAAATTTTCATTTTTTTATTTCCTTCCTAGTGTATCTCGTGTCAAAAAGAAATTGTGGCAGCAGCAACTATCTTTTGGAAAATATTCTACATGTGTTTAGAGAGTGAAATTCAGAAAAGATGAACAGGAAATGAAATGCTATTCTAATCTGGACTAGACGAGGGATGATCATACCTCCCAAGGGCAGGTTTAGATAGAGGTAGAAGGTAATCAATGGATAAAACCTATGGGACCTAAGGTGTGTTGATTGTCCTTGTGGTCTTAGGGGGCTGAGCAGATCTGCCTCTTACGTAAAAGTGGTGAAAGGGCTCCTTTAGACTCTAGACACATTAAAGTTGCTACCTGTCCACCAAGAGGTGAATATAGCTCTGAAGTGAACGAAGGCAAGATCATATTGTCGGTGTCCTGGATGAAGCACAAACAAGAAAGGGAGGAACCCGGGGACCGATTCTGAAACGAACAGTCCCCAGGGTCCTCCCCTACCTGGGTTGCTTCCCTACCTCTTCAAGGAAAGCTTTCCAGTGTGACAGTGGCAGCCCAAGGCAGGAGGGTGCTGGCTTCTGCTAGTGCCTGGCATCTACTTGGGGGCTTCAGCTTACAACCCCCCTCTTCTGCCTGAGTAATCTATCAATGACTAGTGTAATTACAACCCCAATATCTTTCAAGACTCTCCAATCTGCTTCATCCATGGTATAACCCACAGAGTTAAATCACATAACACACAGAGATAACACACAGTTAAATCACAAATAACTGTATGATTCTGGGAATTTGTGATGGGGACACAAGATCTATACCCAGAAGATATCTGGTGGCCATGCAATACGGGTATCAAATTCAGAGCCCTGTGCATGCCAAGCATCTGCCCTAGTTCTATGAGCAACCTCCCCACACCCAAACAATAAACACCTAAATCTCTGATTCCGACCAGGTTTCCAGTCCCTTTCAATTTCCTTTGCGTGCCTGCTGAGTCATGCACCCTTCCCTTCTTTTACCTCCCACCACAGAGCTCTTTTTTTATCCTGCCCCCCTATCTCCACTGATACATACTTTATGCTCAAGTATGTGCCTCCCACCCCCAATTCCTATAGAACTAATCAATCCTCTTGAGTTCTCAGTTCTGTGCATCTATTTTGTTCTTTCCACTCCTGGTTTTAGATGCAGTCTAAAACCAGAAAGAGGGACTCACACACCTATTAGAAATGTACTAACCCTCTGTGATGTGTATCCTTCAACTGTTAAATAGAGTGTAGGGCACCCCGACCTTCCATTCTGCCTGTTCCTTCCAGTACTTTGGCAATTAGATTGCGTTTCATCCCTCCTCAGCTATTTTCTGCTTAGAACGTAGGTTGGGAGGCGTTTAGAGTCCTCTAACACAGGACTTCTTAAACTTTTCCCACTCACTTCCGTTTACAAATTTTAGCTTACTGGGACTCAGACATTTCTTTTCAAAAAAGTTTCATGAACTCCCCTCCTCATTCAGTGACAGGACCCACAATTTAAGAAGCTGTGGTCTTGTCTGCAACTGCAGGGTCTCCTGGGAGAAGGAGGTACCGAGGTCTGGTGAGTGGGTGCAAGGCTCCGTGTCCTTTCCTTTCCTTTTCTTTCCTTTTCTTTTCTTTTCTTTTCTTTTCTTTTCTTTTCTTTTCTTTTCTTTTCTTTTCTTTTCTTTTCTTTTCTTTTCTTTTCTTTTCTTTTCTTTTCTTTTTTTTTTTCTTTTTTTTTGGGGGGTAACACCTGGCGATGCTCTGCACTCAGGAATTACTCCTGGCAGTGCTCAGGGGACCATATGGGATGCGGGATAGAACCCGGGCAGGCATGGAACAGCTGCGCAAAGGCAAACGCCCTACCCACTGGACCATTGCTCCGCCACCCCTCTTTTCTTTTCTTTCCTTTTCTTTCCTTTTCTTTTCTTTTTTCTTTCATTTTTTACAATTTTTTTTGTTTCTGGGCTACATTTGGTTATGCTTAGGGACTACCTCCTGACTCTGGCCTTAGGAATCGCACCTGGTGTGCCATATAGGGCCATATGGGATTGGCTGACTAGAGGACAAGTGTCCTACCTTCAGTAGTAAGTCTATGGCCCATTTTCTCCTTTTATTAACCTGGAGTGGTAAAACAGATCTCACATCTCACCTGGGAAAGATAACTTGTTGCCACCTGGCTGCTTCCCAGAAAAGGTGGCAGCAACAGTCTAAAGAAGCCACCCCAAATAGGGGGAAGTGTTCTCTCCCACAAAGTGACCAGAGCTGGAGCCCCTGGACTCCTACTCTTGTGGCTTTTATCTCATAACCAGACACCCTAGTCATCAGATATCTATTGATACATTAAAGATGAAAGCACTGGGGACATTTTCAATTGGTGTGAGCCAGAGTTGGGCTCTATGGCCAAAGGAATAGGTCAGTCATGATAAAAAGGTCTCTATCCATTTGCCTGTGAAAAGTATTTTTCTAGCTCTCCCTACCTTTATCCCATGTCCAAAGTGGAGTTGATTAAAAAACCCAGTGAGAGTGCAACGCAACCCCTTTTGGGGGCAGGAGGTCCCAAGCAGTACTGGGTGGGAACAGGGACCACTCCCAGCAGTACTCAGATAACTACACCCAGATGGCTCAATGCTTAGGCCCCAAGTTACAGTGCTGTTTGGGCCCCAACATACAGTGCTCCTTGGGCCCTGAGGTGGCAGGGGAAAACCAGAGACACCACAGTAGTTCTGGGGGTGAAGAGTCCTCTAAAGTTGTACCGGTAGTGCTAGAGAAACACCAAGGTTATGCCCAGCAATCCTCTGAGCGTCTATGTGGTTTCAGGGATCAAATAAAGGCCCCATATATTCTTTGTTATTTCCCCTGCCCCCTTAAAGTTCTTTTTACTGTTTCTTTTATTCTTTCATTTTCCCCTGATATTAATACCACAGAGACATTAAAATAGCTGCTTTATCTTTATTCACATAGAAAGAAGCTTTTACATCATACATAGTTTGGTGAAAAAATACCAATCATAGAACAGCACTTATATTTGATCATTTGTACCTTGACATAGGTCTATCTGGATAAACAAATAAAAAGGGATTATCTAGATAAACATTTATCAAAGGTTATACATAGGTAGAGTGTATTCGTATGCAGTTTGTACTCATTATTATTGATGACATCGCAATGAATAAGACCACGTCTCCTAAGAAGAGCAAAGTTGTCAAAGAAATGGGCACATACAGAAAACATATACTTGGGCAACAGGGGTAGGTGCAGTGAGGAGCAAGAACAAAGGTCACTGGGCTGGTGCAAAGACGTTTTCTCCAACAACCCCAAATCAAACCCTTTGTGGATTAATTCATGCAATTAGAAGTCTTCCTCCCCAGTTTACCCCACAGCTGGACTGAGCGTAAGCTAGGCTCATCTAAAGTAGAGGGTTAAGGATCTCATACAGCTCATAGGGGTCATTCAGATACCCAGCGACTTCTCTGGTCCCTTCCTCCTCCATATGTGTGAAATCCTGCAGGGTGATGATCAGATTCTCAAATGTGTGAGTCCTGTCAATTTCACAGCTCTCCTTGGAGTGACCCTCCTCACCGCAATAGGAACAACAGATAGTGTGTTTTTGCCTTTAGCTCTGACGCAGCTCCCCAGTGCTATTATTAAACTGAGCAACCCCACTTGTGGAAGGAGACTGAGGTGGGAACTGTTAGGAGAATCAATGATAAGCACTTCATCTTGGGGTCTGGACTTATGTCTGGGGGGAAGAGAACCTGAGAGCAAAAGTGGGGGATCCTGAGACTCCACCAGGATCACATCCTCATCTGAGTCCTCATCCAGGCTGCTCATCTATCTCTATCACTTCACAGTCAGCATTATTGATCACTCTGGGGACAGAGGCCTCGATTGCCCTCTGGGTTGGCGGCCCTCCCACTAGTGACTCGGCTCTTCTGGCCCGTTTGGTTTTCATAAAAGTATCACCCCCAGTCCTCCTCCTCTTTGATCATTCTGATTAATTCCAGGGAAACCAGGAAGGCACTCCTGCTCATTCACGTGCATCCTGAGAAGATGCTTCAGCCGGAGCGCATGTCTCTACTCAGATCAGCTCCTAAAAGAAGCTGCTGCAGGCGAATTTGGTTGGCATCTTTTTCAGCTATGATCCCTGCCTGAATTGCATTCTGGAGCTGTACCTCTAACCGAATCACATACAGAGACGTCTTCTCCCTTGAGCCTGCAAGGTGTTGAAAAACCTCCCATGAGCAGTCACACTGCTTTCAGATTCCCCAAACACCAATTTCATCCTCGCAAGAAATCGGCCACACTGAGGTTAGGGTTTGCAGCCTGGAGCAACGCATGACCTCCCGGGCAGGGCCCCGGAGGGTTTTCATCAAACGCTTAAGTTTTTCCTCCTCAGACATATTCCAGTCTGGCAGGACCCCAATGACTTGGGCCAGCCAGTTCTCAAAGGTTTCCTCTCCCTGAGCTGGCACGACCTGCCCAGAAAACAGCTTCATGTTTCTCTCTGCCATGTTAGCTATCAAAGGGGTGAAGACTAGAGACCTCAAAGACCTCAGCATAGAATAGGCCCAAGGCGGCAAGGACGGATTCTGCTCTACGGCTACTGCCCATTCGAAGTCAGGATGCTAGCCATGATCAGTGGCGATCGGGTTGGATGATCCAAGGATCACAAGCAGCTAGGGCTTTTAAGAAAGCTTAATTTGCTGGCACTTTCAGACTGTCTTCCCTCTGGTTCCAGTGGAAAGACTGTAAAAAAAGACAGAAAAGGGATAATAAAGAGCAGGTTATCTCAGTGTCTTCTCTAGAAAGAGTTCTCTGCAGGACGTTTATATCTACCCACTGCCCTAAAATTACCCCTCCAGGCAACTAGTGATTTTCACCTTCCAGAGCTAGCAGAGGCTTGGTGTCAGCAGGGTGCATTTTACAGACACCCGTGGCCTCCTGCCAGTCATTCAAGAGGGATGGCAACTGTTGCTTCTAATTCTAAGTGTCATGTTGGGAGCTAGTACGGCTCTCAAAATAGAGTACAGTGGTCACAGGTTGGTGGGCATAAGTCAAATGCCATTATCTGCATGGTGTCAGAGCTTACTTACACTGTCCCTTTTTCAAAGAGTACCCAAGCTCCCACCCTCCTAGTTATTTCTCAGATTCTTACAGGAGCTCAGGATCAGGCGCTTACTTTTATTTTACTTGCAGCTCTGCAACAACCAGTAGCTTCAGAGAGAAAGCCCGTCTCGGGGATATAGTCAATCTCTGTCCACCTTGGGGATAGGGTCGCTGATCCTGGGACCAAAGGCGGTCAAGACTGGGCTGTCAGGGGTTCAGGCAGGATAGTGAAAAAAAAATGCTCAGAAGCAGCCTCATTCTTCATCCCACCTTCCTCCCTCAACCATATCCTCCCCCTCACCCAAAAAGCTCCTATCCTTTCTTCCCACTTCCTCCAAGGTCCCCAGGCTGAAAATTTCCTCTTCCACCTTCGGAATTCAAGCCAAAGTCACCCCCAACATTGCATTCCCCACCACCACCCCCCCAAGGAAAATCGCTGGCCTACCAGTTCTGCAATTAGTCGCACAGAATTCAAGTTCAGATTTTTGTTTCGATCGCCTGTCACCGAGAGAGAATAGGAGTTGTACACGCACTCCCCCACTCCCATATTCCTCCCCTGGGAAGCTCTGAAGAGAGGTAAAGGGGAGTCAAAGCTTTATTTTCCTGTCCTCTGTGGTGCCCTGCCACACACACCCCCCTGAAGTACCCCCCTCTCGATGCCAGCAAATGCTACCGTTCTGCAGTATCTCTCGGAGTCCACTCTCCTCTCTCTGTGCGGCCCACCGGCCACAGAAATTCTTCCCCCGACCTCTTGGCTCTGTATGGCCCAAACAGGGGGAGGCAGATACTGATGGGTAGGGGAGCGGCCCAAGACTGGTGGGGACTTCACGCCAGTCTCTTGTCGCCGGCCGATCGCCCCCTTTCCTTTACCTGCGTTTTGCTGTTGGGTAGCGGGCTTTCCAGCGGTGACAGCAGCGGATGTCTCCCTCCGGGTCTCTGCGACCCTGGAAAGGGGAAAAAGGGGGTGGCGTCTCCTCGGCCGCTGAGCGACCCGGAGACGCCAAACGAAGCCGCTCCGAACGGCCGCCCAGCAAGGTGTAACCGAGTCGGGGCAGCGCAGTTCCCACCGCCTCCAAAGCAGTTTTTTTTATCTTCTGCCCACTGAGACAAAAGAGCGTGACGAAAGCGCCGACCTGACCAATGAGAGAGGCGTGTGGGAGGGCTCCAAGCTTATTCTCAGGCCCGATGAAAAGACTGAAGGAGGCTAAACGGGAAGGGAGGTGGGCAGGTGAGCAGCAGGTTTTCGGGGTACAGTTTGCAAGTTTGTCCCTCTTCCAGTCTCCCTTTTCTCTTCCTGGGTTTAGCTCTGCACTTGCATTAAATACGAGGTGGTATTGGAAGAGAAGGTGGTATAGCAAGAGATTTTAGAATTTGCATGTGCAAATAGACTTAAAGCACACAGTGCTCTTACTGAAATATATGTCCCTTTAACAGTGAGAATTAGACACCCATGCTCTTAACCAACGTACTTGCTGAAAATGGATGCAGGGGCTAGTTGTATCAGAATCATTTAGCGAATGTAGATGAAATGAAGATTTTAGGTGCGAGAGACAGCTGAACCGAAGCTGGTGTACTACTTTACATGGGGGGAGTGACCTGGGTTCCATCTCCCAAAACACAGGGCCACTTCCACACTAGCAAACTATATAGAGGGAAACCAAGTTGGGAGTAACCCCAGAGCACAACCAGATGTTGTTCTTCCTTAAAATGAGAAAGCAAGATGTAAATCCCTGTGCCTTGGACTTTTAATGTTTTCTAGGACTGAGTGGTCCTATTGTTTTATTTTTTTAATTTTTTATTATAACACCGTGAAACATACAATTACAAAGGTGTTCATAATTGGTTCTTGGTAATACAGTATATCAGCACCCATCCCTCCACCAGTGCCCCATTTCCACCACCAATGTACCCCCCCCCCCCCTCCCACCCCCCCCCCCCATGCTGCCTTAATAGCAGACAGCTCCGTTTCCACTCTTTTGTTTTATTTTTATTTTATCTTACTTTATTTTATTTCATTTATTTGCAGCAATTGGGCTGGAACCCAGGTTCTTGCACATATATATATATATATATATATTGCATTATATAATATATGATATATATCCTACTCAAATGCTCTATGGCTGGGGCTCTTTGCTCTGTGTTTTGTATGTTTAGCCAGTGCTGTAGTTGGCCCTGAGATGTAGAGAGGATGATGAGCAAATCAACGAGCTGGTCTCTGATGTGGTTGTACACTGAAAAACTGCAAATCTATGGAAAACTCTAATTCCACTGCAGATAATCCCTTGAATCCATCACTTTTCAAATATTCATGCAGGAGATAGATAACTTAAAGCACTGGAGAACATACATTACATGCAGTAGGCCCAGGTTCGATTCAGAGCTATTCATGGGTTTCCTTCAAACCAAACCAGGAGGAACCCAAGCATGGAAGTGAGGGTAGCCCTGAAACATTGCCAGATGTGTCCTTAAAACAAGAGAAAGATACAAAGTACATTTTCATGTTGGAGACTAAATTACAGCCACTCAAATAGATATCTCAAGTCCTAGTCCCTGGAACCTGAAAATGATACCTGATAAAGTTAAAGAGTTTTGCTGATATCATTAAATCCTTTTATGTGGGAGATTATCTTGGATTATCTAGGTGGACACTAATTGCATTCACAAGTGCCTTTATGGGAGGAAGAGAGAGAGAGAGAGAGGAGAAGAAAGCATGCAAAGACAGTAGCAAAGACTGGAGTGATGCAGCTCCTAGTAATTGGAAGAGATATGGATCAAAGAGCAGCCCTCCCCAAATAAGCTGACATTAACCTTCTAGTCTTTAGAACTATAAGAAAACAAATTTATCATTTATTACAGAAGTCATAACCAGTACAAAATACCTTTATTGTTACATAATTTTGTTTATTTTGAAATAGCTCTGTAAAGTTTGAGAATGTTTATAAATTACCTCCACAAAAGGTCAAAGGCAAAAGAACTGGAGAGTTGGCCCACAGAACTGAGACTACTGGTGTGGCCCACAGAACTGAGACTAAGATTGATGGGAGGCATCATTGAAACATTGGTAGAGGGAAGCAGATATTCTGGTTGTGGGTATGGTGTCAGAACAATGTATACATGAAACTAACATTAATGGTATCAAAATAGTGCAATAAAATAACATAAATTAAAAACTTAAAGTCCTCCTACAATCCTTTTTCATCATTATCTTTATCAGTGCACTTCTGAGAAACATGTGGAAGAAATGAAACAAAATTTGATCATTTTCCTGAACTAGACCTCTTTGATTATCACTTATCACCTATCTTCTCGTTGTTCATCGATTTGCTAGAGTGGGCACCAGTAACGTCTCCATTTGTCGCTGTTGCGTGGCAGTGTAGCCCAATGGTATCTGCTCGCTCCAGGAACATGAAGAGCCTCAAACCATTCATTCAGGTTTTTTGACAAAAAAAAAAGTCTGACCATCTCATAGGTGGGCAATCATGCATTCTTTTGAGGTCCCGTGGAATCCAGTCGGTAACAGCTCTGGTCCAGCGGTTGTCCCTAATTTGCATTACGTGTCCTGCCCATATGATTTTCATAATCTTGGCAAAGGAGACAACATCCTTGATCCTTGATGATGGAGGTCAGAACTCCGAATTCCTTCTTTGATTAGACTCAGAGATTATTCTTGCATTTCTCAGCTCAGGGAAAGGTTGCTCGGTTATCCTTCTGAATTCCTGAGAGAGCCTCACCTTTGCTGGATATAGCTTCATCGGTCCTAGAGAAGGAACAAATACATGCAAACTCGAAGAATTAGGTAACTTGAACTATCATAATTTAATATCTTAGACTTCAAGACTAAAGTTGAATGATTTGAGGATGGGCACAGTTGGACCATTACTTTTCTATGTTGTTCCTATTTTTTGGTATATTGTGTCTTTTCCCCTCATGCAAAATAAAGCTAAGAGATCTCCATGAATTTTTTTCAGGGGGCTGGCAGTTAGAGAAGTCATTGCATGTACTGCTCAAGTGGGCAATCCAAATCTGGATTTAATGCTGCTATTTGCTCTCAGGTGGTGATGCTTGAAAGCAAGAAAACAATCTGATGCTCTGGTATAACTGATGGGTTTGTCTTTACGGGACAAAGATACTTCACATGCTCTTTTCTGATTTTTTTCTTTTTAGTGTTATTTCTCTACAAACCTTCCCTTTCCCTTCACAGTTGTAGTTGTTATAGTGGCAAGTAGTTGCACACGTGCCTTCTTGTATTGTTCACACATTTTCAGCCACACATGTTGTGGTTCTCATACACTTGGGGACAATGATTATAAAAGACCTCACCCCTTTAGTTAGTTGTTATATTTGTACACAGGTTCCCTGGGATTACACTCCTTACTTGTGATGATACACAAGTTCTCTGGGGGTTGCACTCCTTACTTGTGATTCTCTTGAACATTCTGGTTGTTGTGCTTGCTGGGAAGGGTACCCATGGCACTCATACACATGTTCACCAGGAGTGATATTTCCTGGCTCTGGTGCTTGAACATTAGTTAGCTGTGGTGTTCTTTGGAACCGCATATTATTTTGTCACACCTGGTTGTGGGGAAGTCAGAAATCGCTTCTGGCAACAGAAAATGTAGACAGCAGACTATTTGCATCACATTCAGCACATGTGACATGTTAGGGTTCAATTTGCAGCCTCTAAAATGATAGCATTTCTTCTCACTTATTTCTAATCTCAGGACTCATAATTCACTGGGGCAGACATACCAGTTTAGAGAAAATAGTCTCTATTACAATATTGTTGCCTTTCTCATATGGATGGAAGAGTAAGGGTTTGGGGATGTGAGGTGGAAGTAGAGAGAATGAAGGTTGATCATTTTGCAGGATAGGACTGATACTGGTGGTAGCTTTCAGGTAACCTTCAGATTCTTCATTCAGATACTATGAAATATTACCATAACTTCTAAACAATCTTTTAAACATTTAATATTTTAAATAATTTAATTAAATGATCTTCACCCCTATATTAAAAATGATCCCATTCACAGTTTTGCCAAAGAAAATCAGATTCCTAGGAATCAATAAGTTTAACTAAGATTGTAAGAATGTAAAGAATATATACAAAGAAAATACAAAACACTGCTACAAGAAATGAAAGAGGACATGAGGAAATGGAAACAAATTTCTACTCATGGATTGGGAGAATTAACACTGTCAAATGTAAGAAACCCTAGAGCTTTATACAGATTTAATGAGTCTCTATAAGGATACCAATGATAGTCTTCAAAGAAATTGACCAAACGCTCTTGAAATTTGTATGGAATAATAAACCCCCACAAATAGCTAAAGCAATCCTTGTGAAAAGAAAATATGAGGTATCATTTTCCAAACTTCAAACTGCACAAAGAAATTAGTAGCGATTAAAGCATCATGGCATTGGAAGAGAGAGAGAGACAGACCTGTAGACCTATGGAATAGAAATGAATATCCTAACATATATTTTAAATATGTGATCATTTAAATAGCGCCACCCTCGAGAACATCATGCAACAATTAGAATGAGAAGGGAATGGGGAGATAAATGGTCGGCAACTACACCACCTCCGCTCGCTGATGACATCGCTCTAATAACACCAAACATTAGCCAAGCTGCACAAATGATGGCTGACTTCGACCCAGAATGTGGAAAGATAGGTCTACAGCTGTATCTAAAAGAAAACAATTTTGACTCCCCCACAGGTGTGTGTGTGATTCTTGTGTCTCCGCTGACCCCAAGCTGCCCCAGGGA
>JAJIBD010037643.1:0-18726 GCA_021461705.1 Cryptotis parvus
GGAAGAGTCCTGAGTTGCAGGGCATAAATAGCCAGTTTTCACTCGCGGCTTTCTTGTGGGCTCTGTTTCAGAGCGTTCACCCTGCTTCTGGAAGTCTTCTTGTCCTTTTACGGGGCTCTCTACACGTGGTGGCCGCCATCTTGGCCTACAAGTGGCTTTGGGGTTCCAGCCTGGAATCCTAAACACCGGCTTTCTCCTTTCTTTGCTGATTTACATGCCTGAACCTGAGATGAGTAAAGCCTTTAAACTGCATCAGATTCCCGAGTCTCCCATCCCTTCCTCCGTGCTAGGTAGAAGGTTACCTGCTTCGGCACTGTCGGGACCCCTGCGGCGCCGCCCCGACATCAGTTTCCCCTCTATGCAAGGTACTCCATAAACATCGTCTCGCCTCCAACTATCATTCGACAGAGATCATCTTCCTCCGGAACCGTGAGTAAAATGATGGATATCTCATGGTAACGATAGATACGACGTATCTTTTATTGGCTCAGAACAATACATAGCCCAGTCTATAAAGTTCCTTTTCTCTTGAGAACTCACCTTGTTCTTCACAAATCATTCCTGGGGTCCCCAAGTGATTTTTTTAAAAATCTAAAATTTTTGTGTAAGGGACAAATGTTTAATAGAGAGAGGGAAGTTGAAAAATAATAACGCTGAATGCAATCTTATGACGAGGTTTACTCAGTGATTTTAAAGAAATAAGAGGATCATAAATCTACAGTAGACTGGTCTCAAGCTTGAGGACATAGAACTGCTTTAAAAACAGAGTTTAAAATTTGAAAAAAGAAATTAGAAGAACAGGAAAGTAAAACTATTAAACAGAATTTAAAATTTGAGGAAAAATTAGAAGGGAACAGGAAATAAAATTAAAAGAAAATTAGAAGAACAGGCATTTAAAATTGAAAGAAAAATTTAGAAGAATAAGAAAGTAAAATTATTAAACAGGATTTTCAAAATTTGAAGTAAAGTTTAAGAGCAGAAGAAGGATATCAGTAAAATCAAAGTACTATCTTTTAGAGGAAGAAATTGACAGAGAGTTAGAATATGGACAGAAAGAGGGAGGTTTTGAAGTTGCATGCCATAAGATTGAAAGAATTAAAAAAAGGAAGAAATATAGGAAACTTGAAAACTTAAACCAAGAAAATGGATGTGTTACTCCAGGGGAGATCTCGATTTCATAACTTATCAATCAGACATAGCGCATACCCAATACCGAGGCATGAACCAACTGAAAGGCGTTCTACAAACACGCCTCTACAAGGCTGTAGACCTGAAAAAGGTGTAAAAAAGCATTCCCAGCAAAAATCTGGGGTAAAAGAATTTCTAATGTGGCTTACATAACTTAGAGGAGGAACAGGAAAACTCAGAGGAGGCAAATCTAAAGCTGAAAATCTCCCAGAGTTAATACCCTCAAAGAGAAGATGCTCCTCCCAAGTATTACTTTACAAGCTCTGATGAGGAAGAACGGAGGAACTGTGGTTAGCTCGTGCAGGCCCCACAACTCAGGCAGTTCCTGGGTGGTTGTCACTCCATCCACACCAAAGAGCAAAGAGCAGCAAATCTTTCTCATGCACTCACTCTAAAGATAGAGTAAAACTGATTCATGAAGACTTATAAATTGAGGAAATAACCCCCCTTTAGGAAGGCTTGCGACAAGATTGGAATATCAAATCCTTATTCTTTAAAATATTTAGCTGATTGGAGCCAAAATAATCAATGGGTATTGGCAGACTTTGAAATGGTAGCCCATACTTGTCTGAACCAATAACAGTTCATGCAATGGCAAATGTGGTATACAGATGGGGGTTAACATGAATATTGACACTGTAAAAGATACAGAATCTGGCCATAATATAACTTTTGCCATGCTAAAAGGTGAAGGTGAATGGCAAAAGAAAAGAAAAACAAGCGACATTACCTGAACCTATTTTAAAATTTGTTCGGGGGACAGCATTAAAAGGTGGGAAAAGAGTAGGTGCCGATCCAGAATTTCTAGGTAGCTATACAAAACTTTACCAGGGTCATATTGAACCATACTTTGACTTTGTTGGGAGATTAAGTGAAACAATCCAAAGACAGGTTCAAGACCCAACCACTCAAGAAATCCTAAAACAAACCTTAGCATATGAGAATGCTAATCAAAATTGTCGAGCAATACTATATAATATTAAGGATAAGGAAGACCTCATGGGATATCTAAAGGCCTGTAGAAATGTCGGTTTGGCCTCCCCATGGGACACATAATGCTAGAGAAGCTTATCCCATACAGCAGGAGGATCAGAAGAGGGAATGAAATGTCAAACAGCTTCCAGGGGGAGAACAATAACCACACTGCTTTAAATAGCCCAAGGCGGCTAACTCCTAAAGCTCAGAAGGAATTAGACTTTTTCATGGATCGGCTTCAAAAATCCTGACCTCTCCAGATTTAATCCCAGAGAAAAGGTATGGTTATTGGTCTTCCAACACTCCCGAATCTCCAACTGCTGATATAGCCCAAATTATCTGGACCGTTAGAATGGGTTTACTTACATAACAAGCAGAATCGTACTGCTACACCTTACCTTGAGATGATAGCTAACCTTATAATTAAGGGAAGATCAAGAACCCAAGTATTACTTGGACATGATCCCCATGTAATTGTACTACCTGACCCTAAAAAAGAAATTGAAGCTGTTTTACCACTCAGTGAAATCCTTCAGAGAGCTTTAGCAGATTTTTTCAGGAGAAATATCTTATCATTACCCAGCTGGAAAAACCTGGGAATTTCTGAAAAGGACACCTTTTGTAATTTCCACCATTGTCCTCTCCTCTCCCATTCCTAATGCTCCAGTGTATTATATTGATGGCTCCTCATCAGGAAGGGGTGGAATTACAGGTCCTTCATTCACCACTACTGTGCATACAAATTATAAATCTGCCCAACAAGTGGAACTCGCCACCCTGATACATTTACTATCCCATGTATCTGGCCCATGTAATGTGGTGAGTGATTCTGCCTATGTAGTTGGTTTATTTCCTGGAATTGTCACTGCTTCTTTAAATGCCCATAATCCTATAATTCAGGAGCTACTCCATAAACTACAAGATCTCCTCCGAAATAGAACATTCCCTATATACATCTCCCACATCCGTTTTCACAGCCGACTCCCAGGGCCAATGGTTCGAGGAAATGAAGCAGCAGATCTCTTGGCAGCACCAGTATTTAAATCAGCTGAGGAAGAGCACCAGACTCTACATACAAATGCCCGCCGCCTTCATGTACACCATGGCATCCCATGGAGACAAGCTAGACAAATTGTCCCCAACTGTCCTGTCTGTGCTCCTTTACATTGTACATCTCATGTGGCAGGAGAAAATCCTCGAGGTTTACAAACAAACCAATTGTGGCAGATGGATATAACTCATACTAACTTATTTCCCAACAAACCTTTCCCTTCATGTGGTCATTGATACATATTCCCGGTTCATATGGGCTGTTCCTATGACGTCTGAAATAGCTAAATCTGTTTGTTTATTTTTACTCAAGTGCTTCTCCGTCATGGGTATTCCCCATACCATAAAAACAGATAATGGTCCTGCTTACACCAGCAAATCCTTCAAATCCTTTTTGCGAGGAATGGCAGATCAAACATATTACAGGAATTCCATATAATCCACAAGGACAAGGAAATTGTTGAACGTGCCCACAGAATGCTTAAAACTCAGCTATTAAAGCAACGAAAAACAAGTATGCCTCCAATGGATTCTTTATCTTTAACATTACTCACCATAAACTTCTTAAATATACCTCAAGGAGATCCCTATACCGGGGCTGAATGTCACTTTCAAGAAGATATGCAAATTCAAAAACAGTCAATTCACCTATCTGGGTGAAAATTGATGATAAATGGATTGCAGGTCAACTCCTCATTCGGGGAAGAGGTTATGCTTTCATTTCTACAGATTATAACCCTGCCAAGAAACTCTGGTTTCCTCTGTGACTTGTTAAGACTAGAATTCTCCAAAAATCAGAAAACAACTAATTCTTTCAATATAAAGTCTTAAATTTTAAATTGCAAAGTTGCTGTTTAAATCTCCTCGATTGGTTCATTTTAATAATGATCTTGTTTTGCAGTCTGTCATCATGGTTCATGTCTAATATCTTGCCTTACAGCCTAAATGTTTTCTTTCTTAAAAAAAAAGGGTGGAAAAAATGGGTGGACTCTGAGCATAGTGCTCAATGTCCATATGTTTCAAGGATTAATGTTAGAGTTTCCTTTTTTAATGTTTTGCTCACAGGCATTTGCAGGAAAAGAACTTGGCTGCTGCAGATTCCTTCTATGTTGCTCGAGGCTTTGGACTCTGATCACAGTGCTCATTACAAAAAAGTTTGCTAAATCAATGAAAAATTGTTTTTCTAATGATTCTGTTCACAGGATAAGATATTGGAATGCAGTAAACCTGTGCTACAGTGCTCAATACTCCGTGACTCCTAAAACAGTGCTCACAAAAAATTTAATAATTTGCAAAAATAATTTTTTCCCAATGCTCTATTCACAGGAAAAGACACTTTCTCACCATCATTTGCCGGCTTTATATTCATGAAGAGCTTGACTCGTTACCATTTATCACCCTAGATGGGTCACATATACAGCTGTAAGATATTGATCGATCAAATGTATGTGTGCGTGTGTGTGCATGTGGTGGCCACCATTATGTTTGTGATTAATGTTGTGTCTATGTTATGTCTCAACTACTACCTTCTCAATTTCTGACCACTACAAACCTCTATTACATTCATCAGCTCCACTGCTGATCCACTAGATTTATCAATTTTAAAATCATCAATTCTCATACTTATTTCCCTGCTCCACTCATGTTGGAGCTTCTTCATGTTCTTCTCTCCATCCCAGACTTGGATCCCCGCAAAGCCTTAAAATCTCTACTTGTGATTAACCTCGAAAAGTGTTTTTTTGTCTCGCCTAAAATTAAGCTACAGGTACAGTTACGGTGCCAGTGTTCCCTTGCTGAAGAAGCCCTGCAAGAGCGCCCACACCGATGTTCCTAGCAGACTCTCAAGCCACCGTCCCGACACCTGTTCCAGCACTCAAGACTCCTGTTCCAGAATTCGAGATACTTGTTTTAGTGTTCCTGAGACCCGATCCAGTGTTCCTGACAATTCAACTTGAGTTCCTGATCGCTGCTCTCCCAGAGACTCATACTCATATGATCACCGCTATTGCTGTCCCAGAAGTAGCCCCACAGACTTTGTTCCAGACACCCGACTTTACATAAAATATAGCAAATTGACTCTCTGCAAATTATGGACAGTGCAAACTATAGTCCGTTATAATCAGACAGCTCGAAACACTTTGTCTTGAACTTTGCTTTTGGTCCAAAAACAAGTTAGGATCCTAAAGTAACATGTATTATCATTTTGTAATTGGAATTTTTTTTCTTATCTTAAATTTTCTGTACATTAATAAATATTTCTTACCTTTTCAATTTTTATTAGTAAACTAATCAGGGGAGTTGTTGCAGGACTCTCTAAGGGCCGCTGCATCTGCTCTGAATCGCCGCCTATAAGGCATTCCCCGGCAGATCTTGGCTCAAAACATTAGCATACTAAAGGGCCTAGGTGAGGTGCAGGGAGGGATTACCTAAGGGCATTTGACCCTCCCTGCTTTCCATAACAGTGGGAGGAAGGTCTGATTGCAGGGGTATAAACTAGCCGGTTTTCACTCTCCCGCGCTTCTTTGTGGGCTCTGCTCGCTGTGAGCGCTCACCCTTCTTGGAAGTCTTCTTCTCCTTTTACAAAGCCTTTACACGTGGTGGCCGCCATCTTGGCCTACACGTGGCTGGGGTTCTAGCCTGAAATCCTAAGCACCGGGCTTTTCCTTTTGCTGATTTGTATGCCTGAACCTGTGATAAGTAAAGCCTTTTAAAACTGCATCGGATTCCTGAGTTTTCATCCATTCCTCGCCGGCCGGAGGTAGAAGGGAACTTCGCTTCCCGGCACTGTCGGGGACCCCAGCGGCATGCCCCGACAGGCTCCCATGATATAAAGACACACCAAGACCCTTTATAAATAGCATCCCGTTTCAAGTATGAAGACTAAGTTAATCACCCAAACCTTATTCATGGTCTTTCAAGCAATTTCTAGTTCTCCTTTGTTAAAACAAAGTGAGAGTAAACCCCCATTTTTCCTAAGAAATGTGTGTACTTGTTAACTGGCTTTATAGCATCAGCTTCGAAGAGAGATAGATGTCTTTATTTGGAGGATTTCATATTCTAATCTTTGATATTTTCAAACTAACCTGAAAGAATGTATTAATTTGCAGGCCTATCCAGCAGTGTAGAAAATACTTGTTTTACCCACATTCTTACCAATAATTTTGTATTTTTAGTATTCGATTCCTGAAATTGTATGTAAAAATAAATATGAGGAGGTCGTTTTTCAGGCAGTGAGAAGGAAGTTTCCTAAACTGATAGGTTCCTGGTCTTGTTCAATAAAGGAATGAGACATAAGGCATCATCCTTTGAAGATTTAGGAACACAATTTTGACTATTCATAAATCTAGACCAAGTCTGAAGCCAATTAAATGGATAGATATTTTCTATCTATTATTTTAGGAATTGCTTCACCTCACAATATAAAGAAGGGAACAATGGCCAAAGAAAACAAATCCTGGGGCCGGAGCAGCCCAGCCCGTAGGGCGTTTGCCTTGCACGTGGCCGGCCTGTGCCAGCCTGGGTTCAATCCCCAGCATCCCATATGGTCCCCGAGCACCGCCAGGAGTAATTCCTGAGTGCAGAGCCAGGAGTAACCCCTGAGCGTCACAGGGTGTGAACCAAAAAGCAAAAAAAAAAATAATAATAATAATAATAAATCCCTAGACTCTAATTACAAAGTGAGGATTATCAAGAGGGTATGAAAGAAGAATGGAACAATGGAGGGACAGTAGTAGAGGGACATTGAAATTTTGAAAAGGTGTACATGATGTGATAACTGTGTACCCCTAAAGCATATAAACACTTATTGTCTTATAATTCAGTATAACCTCAAAGGGAAAAATAATTACAAAACACAATTTAAAGACTTACAACTCTGGAGGAGGGAGATTGACAATAGGCATCATCTTCCTAGAAAAGGACAACATTTCTTTTCTCCACCTCCCCATTTTTCCTTCTTGTAGACAAATAATGCATCTTATAATGCATCTTAGCAGAGCAAGAATAGCTCTTGTTTCTGGAAGCCTGTCATGGTCTGTACTAGTCCATATACAGGAGGCCATTCCTGAAAAAAAGGCAGATCTTATCATCCTGAATTTACAAATCCATTTTATCATATGTCACATGCAGGAAAAACGTCTATATCACAGGATGACATGAATCCGTGAGCACTATGATATCTAAGAGGCATATGCTTCTCACTTTGCAGTATGACTTCTGGCTAGTTGCATGATCTGGGAAAGTTTATTAATTTTTTCATTCTGTCCCCTCATCATAAATATGTGATCATGGTAAGACCTCTCTTGAGATTGCTGTAAGGGATTAAATAAGCTAATGGAGATTAAAAACATGATTTTAATAAATGAGTAAAAGAAAGAATTTGCTGTCTAACATACAGTAAGCTCACGATAAATAAAAGTTGTAATATTGATTTGGGTCTGCATTATTATTATGAATTGATCAAGAAGAAGAAGAAATGGGAAAATAAGACTGAGAAATGGACACTGAAAAGGTCAAGAAATAACCTGGAAGCCTGTGAGATGGCTGGCTGTCATGGAAACCAAGGGCTATACTGCCAGGAAAGAGGAAGATAGAAACAGATTCAGAGGCCAGCTTCTTCCTGATAAAACAGTGATTTTCATCTCTTAGTGGCAGATGAGAATAAAGCAAAAGGAAGCAAAAGAAGGCCAGTATTTTTCCTGAAATCCTTTTTGAAAACACCAGTCTCGTCAGTCTCATTAGAATGCCCAAGTGTCAAATCCATGGCTTCTAATTAAGAAAATATTATTAGGGAAAACACCTATTTATTGGATAAACTAAAAGCCATCACAGTTAATGCATTTAAAAAAGAAATGTCAAGTGACAATAGAAATGAATACAGTTTTAAAATTAATACAACAGTCCAAATGGTTGGGAAAGGACATTACAGAGTAGGTTTTCAAAATCAGTGGACTATTAATCCCCAAATTTAGGCCGCTGAAGGTGACGGTAATGAAATGGCCAGAATCAAATTTTCATTTTTTTATTTCCTTCCTAGTGTATCTCGTGTCAAAAAAGAAATTGTGGCAGCAGCAACTATCTTTGGAAAATATTCTACATGTGTTTAGAGAGTGAAATTCAGAAAAGATGAACAGGAAATGAAATGCTATTCTAATCTGGACTAGACGAGGGATGATCATGCCTCCCAAGGCAGGTTTAGATAGAGGTAGAAGGTAATCAATGGATAAAACCTATGGGACCTAAGGTGTGTTGATTGTCCTTGTGGTCTTAGGGGCTGAGCAGATCTGCCTCTTACGTAAAGTGGTGAAAGGGCTCCTTTAGACTCTAGACACATTAAAGTTGCTACCTGTCCACCAAGAGGTGAATATAGCTCTGAAGTGAACGAAGGCAAGATCATATTGTCGGTGTCCTGGATGAAGCCACAAAAGAAAGGGAGGAACCCGGGACCGATTCTGGAAACGAACAGTCCCCAGGGTCCTCCCTACCTGGGTTGCTTCCTACCTCTTCAAGGAAAGCTTTCCAGTGTGACAGTGGCAGCCCAAGGCAGGGAGGGTGCTGGCTTCTGCTAGTGCCTGGCATCTACTTGGGGGCTTCAGCTTACAACCCTCTTCTGCCTGAGTAATCTATCAATGACTAAGTGTAATTACAACCCCAATATCTTTCAAGACTCTCCAATCTGCTTCATCCATGGTATAACCCACAGAGTTAAATCACACCTAACACACAGAGATAACACACAGTTAAATCTACAAATAACTGTATGATTCTGGGAATTTGTGATGGGGACACAAGATCTATACCCAGAAGATATCTGGTGGCCATGCAATACGGGGGTATCAAATTCAGGAGCCCTGTGCATGCCAAGCATCTGCCCTAGTTCTATGAGCAACCTCCCCCACACCCAAACAATAAACACCTAAATCTCTGATTCCGACCAGGTTTCCAGTCCCTTTCCAATTTCCTTTGCGTGCCTGCTGAGTCATGCACCCTTCCCTTCTTTTACCTCCCACCACAGAGCTCTTTTTTTTTTTATCCTGCCCCCTATCTCCACCTGATACATACTTTATGCTCAAGTATGTGCCTCCCCACCCCCAATTTCCTATAGAACTAATCAATCCTCTTGAGTTCTCAGTTCTGTGCATCTATTTTGTTCTTCCACTCCTGGTTTTAGATGCAGTCTAAAAACCAGAAAGAGGGACTCACACACCTATTAGAAATGTACTAACCCTCTGTGATGTGTATCCTTCAACTGTTAAATAGAGTGTAGGGCACCCCGACCTTCCATTCTGCCTGTTCCTTCCAGTACTTTTGGCAATTAGATTGCGTTTTCATCCCTCCTCAGCTATTTTCTGCTTAGAACGTAGGTTGGGAGGCGTTTAGAGTCCTCTAACACAGGACTTCTTAAACTTTTCCCACTCACTTCCGTTTACAAATTTTAGCTTACTGGGACTCAGACATTTCTTTTCAAAAAAAAGTTTCCTGAACTCCCCCTCCTCATTCAGTGACAGGACCCACAATTTAAGAAGCTGTGGTCTTGTCTGCACAACTGCAGGGTCTCCTGGGAGAAGGAGGTACCGAGGTCTGGTGAGTGGGTGCAAGGCTCCGTGTCCTTTCCTTTCCTTTTCTTTCCTTTTCTTTTCTTTTCTTTTCTTTTCTTTTCTTTTCTTTTTCTTTTCTTTTCTTTTCTTTTCTTTTCTTTTCTTTTTCTTTTTCTTTTTTTTTTTTTTTTTTTTTTCTTTGCTTTTTTTTTGGGGGGTAACACCTGGCATGCTCTGCACTCAGGAATTACTCCTGGCAGTGCTCAGGGGACCATATGGGATGCCGGGATAGAACCCGGGCAGGCATGGAACAGCTGCGTGCAAGGCAAACGCCCACCCACTGGACCATTGCTCCGCCACCCCTCTTTTTTTTCTTTCCTTTCTCTTTCCTTTTCTTTTTCTTTTTTTTCTTTCATTTTTTTCAATTTTTTTTTGTTTCTGGGCTGCATTTGGTTATGCTTAGGGACTACTCCTGACTCTGGCCTTAGGAATCGCACCTGGTGTGCCATATAGAGCCATATGGGATTGGCTGACTAGAGGACAAGTGTCCTACCTTCAGTAGTAAGTCTATGGCCCATTTTCTCCTTTATTAACCTGGAGTGGTAAACAGATCTCACATCTCACCTGGGAAAGATAACTTGTTGCCACCTGGCTGCTTCCCAGAAAAGGTGGCAGCAACAGTCTAAAGAAGCCACCCCCAAATAGGGGAAGTGTTCTCTCCCACAAAGTGACCAGAGCTGGAGCCCCTGGACTCCTACTTTGTGGCTTTTATCTCATAACCAGACACCCTAGTCATCAGATATCTATTGATACATTAAAGATGAAAGCACTGGGGACATTTTCAATTGGTGTGAGCCAGAGTTGGGCTCTATGGCCAAAGGAATAGGTCAGTCATGATAAAAGGTCTCTATCCATTTGCCTGTGAAAAGTATTTTTCTAGCTCTCCCTACCTTTATCCCATGTCCAAAGTGGAGTTGATTAAAAAACCCAGTGAGAGTGCAACGCAACCCCTTTGGGGGGCAGGAGGTCCCAAGCAGTACTGGGTGGGAACAGGGACCACTCCCCGCAGTACTCAGATAACTACACCAGATGGCTCAATGCTTAGGCCCCAAGTTACAGTGCTGTTTTAGGCCCCAACATACAGTGCTCCTTGGGCCCTGAGGGTGGCAGGGAAAACCAGAGACACCACAGTAGTTCTAGGGTGAAGAGTCCCTCTAAAGTTGTACCGTAGGTGCTAGAGAAACACCAGGTTATGCCCAGCAATCCTCTGGCGTCTATGTGGTTTCAGGGATCAAAAAAAGGCCCCATATATTCTTTGTTATTTCCCCTGCCCCCTTAAAGCTTTTTTACTGTTTTCTTTTATTCTTTCATTTTCCCCTGATATTAATACCACAGAGACATTAAAATAGCTGCCGCTTTATCTTTATTCACATAGAAAGAAGCTTTTACATCATACATAGTTTGGTGTAAAAAAATACCAATCATAGAACAGCACTTATATTTGATCATTTGTACCTTGACATAGGTCTATCTGGATAAACAAATAAAAGGGATTATCTAGATAAACATTTATCAAAGGTTATACATAGGTAGAGTGTATTCGTATGCAGTTTGTACTCATTATTATTGATGACATCGCAATGAATAAGACCACGTTCCTAAGAAGAGCAAAGTTGTCAAAGAAATGAGCACATACAGAAAACATATACTTGGGCAACAGGGGGTAGGTGCAGTGAGGGAGCAAGAACAAAGGTCACTGGGCTGGTGCAAAGACGTTTTCTCCAACAACCCCAAATCAAACCCTTTGTGGATTAATTCATGCAATTAGAAGTCTTCCTCCCCCCAGTTTACCCACAGCTGGACTGAGCGTAAGCTAGGCTCATCTCAAAAGTAGAGGGTTAAGGGATCTCATACAGCTCATAGGGGCTCATTCAGATACCCAGCTACTCTCTCTGGTCCCTTCCTCCTCCATATGTGTGAAATCCTGCAGGGTGATGATCAGATTCTCAAATGTGTGAGTCCTGTCAATTCTCACAGCTCTCCTGGAGTGACCCTCCTCACCGCAATAGGAACAACAGATAGTGTATTTTGCGTTTTCTAGCTCGACGCAGCTCCCCAGTGCTATTATTAAACTGAGCAACCCCACTTGTGGAAGGAGACTGAGGTGGGGAACTGTTAGGAGAATCAATGATAAGCACTTCATCTTGGGGTCTGGACTTATGTCTGGGGGAAGAGAACCTGAGAGCAAAAGTGGGGGATCCTGGAGACTCCACCAGGATCACATCCTCATCTGAGTCCTCATCCAGGCTGTCATCTATCTCTATCACTTCACAGTCAGCATTATTGATCACTCTGGGGACAGAGGCCTCGATTGCCTCTGGGTTGGCGGCCCCCTCCCCCACTAGTGACTCGGCTCTTCTGGCCCGTTTGGTTTTCATAAAAGTATCACCCCAGTCCTCCTCCTCCTTTGATCATTCTGATTAATTCCAGGAAACCAGGGAAGGCACTCCTGCTCATTCACGTGCATCCTGAGAAGATGCTTCAGCCGGAGCGCATGTCTCTACTCAGATCAGCTCCTAAAAAGCAGCTGCTGCAGGCGAATTTGGTTGGCATCTTTTTCAGCTATGATCCCTGCCTGAATTGCATTCTGAGCTGTACCTCTAACCGAATCACATACAGAGACGTCTTCTCCCTTGAGCCTGCAAGGTGTTGAAAAACACCTCCCATGAGCAGTCACACTGCTTTCAGATTCCCAAACACCAATTTCATCCCCGCAAGAAATCGGCCACACTGAGGTTAGGGTTTGCAGCCTGAGCAACGCATGACCTCCCGGGCAGGGCCCCGGAGGGGTTTTCATCAAACGGCTTAAGTTTTTCCTCCTCAGACATATTCCAGTCTGGCAGGACCCCAATGACTTGGGCCAGCCAGTTCTCAAAGGTTTCCCCTCTCCCTGAGCTGGCACCGACCTGCCCAGAAAACAGCTTCATGTTTCTCTCTGCCATGTTAGCTATCAAAAGGGTGAAGACTAGACCCTCAAAGACCTCAGCATAGAATAGGCCCAAGGCGGCAAGGATGGATTCTGCCTCACGGCTACTGCCCATTCGGAGTCAGGATGCTAGCCATGATCAGTGGCGATCGGGTTGGATGATCCAAGGATCACAAGCAGCTAGGGCTTTTTAAGAAAGCTTAATTTGCTGGCACTTTCAGACTGTCTTCCTCTGGTTCCAAGTGGAAAGACTCGCAAAAAAGACAGAAAAGGGGATAATAAAGAGCAGGTTACCTCAGTGTCTTCTCTAGAAAGAGTTCTCTGCAGGACGTTTTATATCTACCCACTGCCCTAAAATTACCCCTCCAGGCAACATAGTGATTTTCACCTTCCAGAGCTAGCAGAGGCTTAGTGTCAGCAGGGTGCATTTTACAGACACCGTGGCCTCCTGCCAGTCATTCAAGAGGGATGGCAACTGTTGCTTCCTAATTCTAAGTGTCATGTTGGGAGCTAGTACGGGCTCTCAAAATAGAGTACAGTGGTCACAGGTTGGTGGGCATAAGTCAAATGCCATTATCTGCATGGTGTCAGAGCTTACTTACACTGTCCTTTTTCAAAGAGTACCCAAGCTCCCACCCCTCCTAGTTATTTCTCAGATTCTTACAGGAGCTCAGGATCAGGCGCTTACTTTTTATTTTACTTGCAGCTCTGCAACAACCAGTAGCTTCAGAGAGAAAGCCCGTCTCCGGGATATAGTCAATCTCTGTCCACCTTGGGGATAGGGTCGCTGATCCTGGGACCAAAGGCGGTCAAGACTGGGCTGTCAGGGGGTTCAGGCAGGATAGTGAAAAAAAAATGCTCAGAAGCAGCCTCATTCTTCATCCCACCCTTCCTCCCCCTCAACCATATCCCTCCCCTCACCCAAAAAGCTCCTATCCTTTCTTCCCACTTCCTCCAAGGTCCCCAGGCTGAAAATTTCCTCTTCCACCTTCTGGAATTCAAGCCAAAGTCACCCCCCAACATTGCATTCCCCCACCACCACCCCCCAAGGAAAATCGCTGGCCTACCAGTTCTGCAATTAGTCGCACAGAATTCAAGTTCAGATTTTTGTTTCGATCGCCTGTCACCGAGAGAGAATAGGAGTTGTACACGCACTCCCCCACTCCCATATTCCTCCCTGGGAAGCTATGAAGAGAGGTAAAGGGAGTCAAAGCTTTATTTTCCTGTCCTCTGTGGTGCCCTGCCACACACCCACCCGGAAGTACCCCCTCTCGATGCCAGCAAATGCTACCGTTCTGCAGTATCTCTCGGAGTCCACCCTCCTTCCTCTGTGCGGCCCACCGGGCCACAGAAATTCTTCCCCCGACCTCTTGGCTCTGTAAGGGCCCAAACAGGGAGAGGCAGATACTGATGGGTAGGGAGCGGCCCAAGACTGGTGGGGACTTCACGCCAGTCTCTTGTCGCCGGCCGATCGCCCCCTTTCTTTACCTGCGTTTTGCTTGTTGGGTAGCGGGCTTTCCAGCGGTGACAGCAGCGGATGTCTCCCTCCGGGTCTCTGCGACCCTGGAAAGGGGAAAAAAAAGGGGGGTGGCAGTCTCCCTCGGCCGCTGAGCGACCCGGAGACGCCAAAACGAAGCCGCTCCGAACGGCCGCCCAGCAAGGTGTAACCGAGTCGGGGCAGCGCAGTTCCCACCGCCTCCAAAGCAGTTTTTTATCTTCTGCCCACTGAGACAAAAGAGCGTGACGAAAGCGCCGACCTGACCAATGAGAGAGGCGTGTGGGAGGGCTCCAAGCTTATTCTCAGGCCCGATGAAAAGACTGAAGGAGGCTAAACGGAAAGGAGGTGGGCAGGTGAGCAGCAGGTTTTCGGGGTACAGTTTGCAAGTTTGTCCCTCTTCCAGTCTCCCTTTTCTCTTCCCTGGGTTTAGCTCTGCACTTGCATTAAATACGAGGTGGTATTGGAAGAGAAGGTGGTATAGCAAGAGATTTTAGAATTTGCATGTGCAAATAGACTTAAAGCACACAGTGCTCTTACTGGAAATATATGTCCCTTTAACAGTGAGAATTAGACACCCATGCTCTTAACCAACGTACTTGCTGAAAATGGATGCAGGGCTAGTTGTATCAGAATCATTTAGCAAATGTAGATGAAATGAAGATTTTAGGTGCGAGAGACAGCTGAAACCGAAGCTGGTGTACTACTTTACATGGGGAGTGACCTGGGTTCCATCTCCCAAAACACAGGGCCACTCCACACTAGCAAACTATATAGAGGGAAACCAAGTTGGGAGTAACCCCAGAGCACAACCAGATGTTGTTCTTCCTTAAAATGAGAAAGCAAGATGTAAATCCCTGTGCCTTGGACTTTTAATGTTTTCTAGGACTGAGTGGTCCTATTGTTTTATTTTTAATTTTTTATTATAACACCGTGAAACATACAATTACAAAGGTGTTCATAATTGGTTCTTGGTAATACAGTATATCAGCACCCATCCCTCCACCAGTGCCCCATTTCCACCACCAATGTACCCCACCCCTCCCACCCCACCCCCATGCTGCCTTAATAGCAGACAGCTCCGTTTCCACTCTTTTTTGTTTTATTTTATTTTATCTTACTTTATTTTATTTCATTTATTTGCAGCAATTGGGCTGGAACCCAGGTTCTTGCACATATATATATATATATATATATTGCATTATATAATATATGATATATATCCTACTCAAATGCTCTATGGCTGGGGCTCTTTGCTCTGTGTTTTGTATGTTTTAGCCAGTGCTGTAGTTGGCCCTGAGATGTAGAGAGAGGATGATGAGCAAATCAACGAGCTGGTCTCTGATGTGGTTGTACACTGAAAAACTGCAAATCTATGGAAAACTCTAATTCCACTGCAGATAATCCCTTGAATCCATCACTTTTCAAATATTCATGCAGGAGATAGATAACTTAAAGCACTGGAGAACAATACATTACATGCAGTAGGCCCAGGTTCGATTCAAGAGCTATTCATGGGTTTCCTTCAAACCAAACCAGGAGGAACCCAAGCATGGAAGTGAGGGTAGCCCTGAAACATTGCCAGATGTGTCCTTAAAACAAGAGAAAGATACAAAGTACATTTTCATGTTGGAGACTAAATTACAGCCACTCCAAATAGATATCTCAAGTCCTAGTCCCTGGAACCTGAAAATGATACCTTGATAAAGTTAAAGAGTTTTGCTGATATCATTAAATCCTTTTATGTGGGAGATTATCTTGGATTATCTAGGTGGACACTAATTGCATTCACAAATTGCCTTTATGGGAGGAAGAGAGAGAGAGGAGAGAGAGGGAGAAGAAAGCATGCAAAGACAGTAGCAAAGACTGGAGTGATGCAGCTCCTAGTAATTGGAAGAGATATGGATCAAAGAGCAGCCCTCCCCAAATAAGCTGACATTAACCTTCTAGTCTTTTAGAACTATAAGAAAACAAATTTATCATTTATTACAGAAGTCATAACCAGTACAAAATACCTTTTTATTGTTACATAATTTTGTTTATTTTGAAATAGCTCTGTAAAGTTTGAGAATGTTTATAAATTACCTCCCAAAAGGTCAAAGGCAAAAGAACTGGAGAGTTGGCCCACAGAACTGAGACTACTGGTGTGGCCCACAGAACTGAGACTAAGATTGATGGGAGTGCATTCATTGAAACATTGGTAGAGGGGAAGCAGGATATTCTGGTTGTGGGTATGGTGTCAGAACAATGTATACATGAAACTAACATTAATGGTATCAAAATAGTGCAACAAAATAACATAAATTAAAAACTTAAAGTCCTCCTACAACCTTTTTCATCATTATCTTTATCAGTGCACTTCTGAGAAACATGTGGAAGAAATGAAACAAAATTTGATCATTTTCCTGAACTAGACCTCTTTGATTATCACTTATCACCTATCTTCTCGTTGTTCATCGATTTGCTAGAAGTGGGCACCAGTAACGTCTCCATTTGTCGCTGTTGTGGCAGTGTAGCCCAATGGTATCTGCTCGCTCCAGGAACATGAAGAGCCTCAAACCATTCATTCAGGTTTTGACAAAAAAAGTCTGACCATCTCATAGGTGGGCAATCATGCATTCTTTTTGAGGTCCCGTGGAATCCAGTCGGTAACAGCTCTGGTCAAGCGGTTGTCCCTAATTTGCATTACGTGTCCTGCCCATATGGTTTTCATAATCTTGGCAAAGGAGACAACATCCTTGATCCTTGATGATGGAGGTCAGAACTCCAGAATTCGCCCTTCTTTGATTAGACTCAGGATTATTCTTGCATTTCTAGCTCAGGGAAAGGTTGCTTCGGTTATCCTTCTGAATTCCTGAGAGAGCCTCACCTTTGCTGGATATAGCTTCATCGGTCCTAGAGAAGGAACAAATACATGCAAACTCGAAGAATTAGGTAACTTGAACTATCATAATTTAATATCTTTAGACTTCCAAGACTAAAGTTGAATGATTTGAGGATGGGCACAGTTGGACCATTACTTTTCTATGTTGTTCCTATTTTTTGGTATATTGTGTCTTTTCCCCTCATGCAAAAATAAAGCTAAGAGATCTCCATGAATTTTTTCAGGGCTGGCAGTAAAGAAGTCATTCCATGTACTGCTCAAGTGGAGCAATCCAAATCTGGATTTAATGCTGCTATTTGCTCTCAGGTAGTGATGCTTATGAGTAAAAAAACAATCTGAAACTCTGGTATAACTCGATGGGTTCGTCTTTGGGACAAAGATACTTCACATGCTCTTTTCTGAATTTTTTTCTTTTATTGTTTCTCTCCAGGCTGCCTTTCCCTTCACGGTTGTAGTTGTTATAGTCAAGGTAGTTACACAATTACCTTCTTGTAGTGTTCACACATTTTTCAGCCACACATGTTGTAGTTCTCATACACTTAGGGACAAGCGATTCAAAGACCTCACTCTTTGGTTAGTTGTTATATTTGTTTACGAGATCCCTAGGATTACACTCACTACTTGTGATGATACACAGGTTCTCTGGGGGTTGCACTCACCTTGTGATTCTCTTGAACATTCTGGTTGTTGTGCTTACTGGGAAGGGTACCATGGCACTCATACACATATTACTTGGAGTGATCTTTCTGGCTCTGGTGCTTGACGGTAGTTAGCTGTAGTGTTCTTTGGAACCGCATATTATTTTGTCACACCTGTAGTTGTGAGGAAGTCAGAAATAACTTCATGGCAATAGAAAATGTAGACAGCAAACTATTTGCATCACATTCAGCACATGAGACATGTTAGGGTTCAATTTACAGCCTCCCAAAATAGCATTTCTTCTCACTTATTTCCAATCTCAGGACTCCTAATTCACTGGGACAGACCTAGCAGTTGAGAGAAAATAAGTCTATTACAATATTGTTGCCTTTCTCATATGGATGGAAGAGTAAGTTTTGGGGATTGTGAGGTGGAGAGTAGAGAGAATGAAGGTTGATCATTTGCAGGATCTCAGAACTGTTTTTGAGTGGTAGCTTTCAGAGTAGACTAGATTCTTCATTCAGATACTAAGAAATATTACCATAGCTACTAAACAATCTTTAAACATTTAATATTTTAAATAATTTAATTAAATGATCTTACCCCTATATTAAAAATGATCCCATTTAGTTTTGCCAAAGAAAATCAGGATTTTACAGAATCAATAAAATTCTTTCAGATTGTAAGAATGTAAAGAATATATACAAAGAAAAATACAAAACACCTCTAAAGAAATGAAAGGACATGAGAAATGAAAACAATTCCCTACTCATGGATTGGGAGAATTAACACTGTCAAATGTAAGAAATCCTAGAGCTTTGCATACAGATTTAATGAGTCTCTATAAGGATACCAATGGTAAGTCTTCAAATTTATTAACGCTCTTGAAATTTGTATGGAATAATAAACCCCACAAATAGCTAAAGCAATCCTTGAAAAAGAAAATATGAGGTATCATTTTCCAAACTTCAAA
>JAJIBD010037655.1:0-10316 GCA_021461705.1 Cryptotis parvus
AAATGCAATGTGTTGAATATTCTTTAGCACTTATTGGAAAAAAGTGTTTCTACCAAATTGCTATTCTACTTTCCAAATTTCCATGATTAAATTTTGTAATCCACCCACTTTTTTTGCATTGATTTCCAGGAAGTTCAGCAACAGATATATAAGAAGTATATATGCTGAATACTTTCTTACTTCCCACTCTATACTATGTATTAAAATATGCTTGCATTTATTATATGTATATACATTTACTTATCTATCTTAAGGGAGAAACACAGTCCATTTAATCAAAGTAATCATGATTAGGAAATTTGTTTTGTTCTAGTTTTCTCACCCCATATGAAAAGTGTCAGCTGTCTTGTTTCAAAGTGTCCTCTACTTTTATAGAGAAGTAGATGTAAAAAATCATACATTTTTTTTATGAAATGTACAACAAATATTAACTTAGTGATATTTAAAAAGAGGAAAAACCTAATCTATGTGTGAATTAGGGGGGTGAATAAGATAGAGATGTAATCTAATTATTCAGAAGAGAGAGCATAATTGATGAAGTCAGTCTCGGAGCAAACCGTTTATGGTACTATTAATAGCTCTGTAAATCCTCACAAACCAATTGTTTCTAAGCTTCATGTTTATGCTTCTGTTCAGTGGGGCTAATTATACCTATCTCACAGACTTCTGGTTAGAATCCTGTAAGATAACAAAAAAAAACCCACCTCTAATCTTTAAAATATTGCTCACATTCACTTTCTGGTATGTGGACACAGTGTTAAGATCAGCAGCTCCTACACTGGTCTTGTGACTACCTTAGCGACTGTCATTTCAGTTAGATCCTTGACGTTAAGATTAGAAAGTGAAATCTTGTTCTTTGGGAGAGACCAGTGAGTGATGGGGTCACAGAGGCTGTTTTCTTTATTTCTTCTCCCACGCCCCTTTTCCCTTTTGGTGGTGGTTGCTAACTTTGTCTTGAATGAATACTATCATTTTATCTTACAGTTTTATCATATGCCGGTAAAATTTTTTCTTAACCAGAGTTAATGCCCTAAAATCCCTGTCTGAACTCTCTGTGTTCACAGTTATTGTAGAATCACTACTTTGCTGGTCATCTGCCTCCATTTTCAAAGTCCCATCTGTCAGACCTCTCAGATCCAAACTTGTGGTGGTGGAGGATGGGAAATGTTGGGTGGAAAAAGGAAGCCTAGAACTTTTTCTGCTTTTTAAGAGCATTCTGTTCCATTTCATGCAAATATGTAATCTACCTAGAATAATTTAAGTAGCATTGTCCTTAGGACCTTGCTTTGGTGAATAGCCAAATAAGACCCATAATTAGGACATCAATTGTGGTTGGAAAACAATTAAGTGGCTTAAATGCCTACTCACCATACCTAATCTTGTTCAAATTATTAATATAATCAGTAGACACTTTCTTCAAAGACTACAAGGTGAATTTCAAACTTCTAATTTAAATTGCATTCAATGACCAAACACCCAGATGTTTCCTTCATTATCATGTACCATATGATTCTGTTTTAAAGATTTTTGAAGTTCTTTTCTTAAAAAAAATGGGTGTAGGGGCACACATGCCAGGGTTCATGGCTTTCTCCTGGCTCTACACTCTGGGATCACTCCTCAGGACACAGGGGACTATATGGGGTGCTGGGGACCAAATATGGGTTGGCCATATGCCAGGCAAATGCCCTACCCATTGTACATTGCCCCAGACCCTTGAAATCTTTTTTTCAACCTTATGATGGTGTTACTTGGTCTTCTTAAAAACTATGACATGAACTCTCACATTTTCTCATTTCTATTTCATAAAGACTTAAAGACACTGTCACTTACCTAAGCCCACATGTCGATAGGTCAGTTTTCGCAGTCACTGAGTCTTCAAAATTTTACTCTATTTTTATTGACATAGCAAAGGAACCACAGCAATTTAAATGCTATTGTATGAAATACATAATTTGTTCATTCACTTATCTTTATATCCTGAGATAGCTGCTAAGTCCAAAACATAATAAATATCAAGAATAGTGCTTACTGGATGGAAAGAGGTTGGGTGTAAGTTTCTTCTGCAGAAATTCAGTGTCATCAATAGTTTCTTAATGGAAAAGTTACTTATAGAAAAAAGGTTGGGTGTAAGTTTGTTCTGCAGAAATTCAGTGTCATTACCATCAATAGTTTCTTATAAAATGCAGCTTAAAACAAACATAGTGAAACCAATTTGACCAGATGATAATTGAAGTCAGCAAAATTTAAGTCCTTATGACTTATTTCTAGTTATGAAAATGTCACTAGTTGGGGTCAGAGCGATAGCACAGTGGATAGGGCATTTGTCTTACATGTGGCCGAGCTGGGTTCGATCCCTGGCATCCCATATAGTCCCCTGAGCACCGCCAGGAGTAAATCCTGAGTGCAGAGCCAGGAGTAACCCCTGAGCATTGCTGGGTGTGACCGAAAAAGCAAAATAAAATAAAAAAATTAAAATCACCAGACTTCTAAAGACCCCTAAACACTTATAATATTAAGTAGCTTCTATGATTTATCCAACTTGCTTATAGCTTATATCACTTCTGAGTGACAGGTGCCAGAGTCTATTCTGCAGTTTAGGGCACAGACAAGATCCAAGCCTTCCATCACAGGACATGACACACACAGATACTCACCCAACTGGGTCAATTGAGCCATATCCATGAACCGTATGTGCACATCTGTGGGATGCGGGAGAAAACTAGTAGCAGAGAAAACACACAAACATAGGAAGAAATGCACACTCTACACAGTTGGTGCCTGGACAGGATCAATATTTTTCTTCAAAAACGTTAAGACATAATGTTAATGTTGGAAGCGAGCTTATTTGAGGACCTACTGTATGTAGTAGAGTTAAATTTTCTTTTTGTAATATTGTCACTAACCCACATATGCATTCACTTAATTATCTTTTTCATGTATCAATCCTTCAGGCACCCAGGAAGGATGTGTGAGAGAACTGGACAACATTTCAGCGTTTATCTGACTTTCCTACCTCCTTCCTGTGCCAGTGCCTGAATCCTCACCATCTGCCTTACTCTCCTAGTGACTTTTTTTGGATTCTCCTCCTGTGAGTCACCTCCCTCTCTTATTCTCTCTCTCTCTTCTCTTCTCCCTCTCTCTCTCTCTCTCTCTCTCTCTCTCTCTCTCTCTCTCTTACACACACACACAAACTCATTGGGTTTTCCTTTACTCCTCCATCTTTTACAGTCAAAGACTGAGGTGGAATGATTAAAATATAGTGTTACAATACCCAGGTTTTGCTCCCACTTGTGGGTTAAGAAAAGCCAGGTGGACTTCAGACTAAAATTAATTTTCCATATGAATTTGCAACAGTCAAGCTACTGTAAAATATTTGGAAATTGAGTTTTCTAAGAATCAACTCTATTCTCTTCTCAATATGGAGAATTTATTTACTTATTACATTCTTTTTATATATCAAAGACTTTCCAAGAAGTATCAGATAGCCCAACAATACATCAGCTTTGTCTTTGACTGAAATTGAATAAGATGTTTGAGAAATACCTCGATAAAGTTGTTACATCGACATCGACTCAGTATTAGAATTCTGCAACATCTCATTTTTAATGCTACCTGCCAGGTTTTGTATGCCAGTCCCTTAATTGGACCTGTTATACTAATTCTTTAGTACCCACCTCACTTCCCAGCCTTAAGAGTAATCTCTGAACAATCAGATTTTGCAAATCTATATAAAATTTTAACTGATTTCCTGTCAATAATGATTCACTTTTCCAAAGTCCTTTTCTTTTGGTCATGCAAAGTCTTTAGAACTGAACCCAGATTACCTGGGCCCACTGGCAATTCTGCTCCACATTTATTTGCCATCTTCCCTGGAACATATATTTGTATGTTGGCATCATAAAAGGATGTTATTCTTTTTTTTACTTGAAATGCTTCCTCTTCTCTGTAATGCCCTTTAATGCCCTTCTTCCTTCTTACATGGTGGTGATGGAGAGAAGAGGCTTTTCATATTTCTAAATTTATTTTTTGAGTCACTGTGACATATGGTTCGAAGGCTGTTCATGATTGGGTTTCAGTCACACACTGTTTCAACACCCATCCCTCCACCAGTGCATGTTTCCCACCACCAATGTACCCTTTATCCTCCTGCCCCCCCAATCCCCTACCCCCAGCCTGTCTGTATGGAAGGCACGTTCCTTCTTTTCTCCCTCTCTCTTTCTCTCTTCCAATGGGCACTATGGTTTGCAATACAGATACTGAGAGGTTGCCATGTTTTTTCACTTAACTATTCTGCACTTAGTTCTTATACTGTGGTCATTTACTACTTTATCATAGTGGCCCCTTCCCTATCCCAACTGCCTTTTCCCCAAATGGTTGAAGCAGATTTCCAAGAATGGACCAAACTTCCTGGCCATAGTTTCTACCATCCTTGGATATTTGTTTCATATTATTTTTTTGCACCTCACAAATGAGTGCAATCATTCTGTGTCTGTCCCTCTCCTTCTCACTCATTTCACTCAGTGTGCTACTTTCCATGTCCATTCATTTATAAGCAAGTTTCATGACTTCATTCTTCCAAGCAGCTGTGTAGTATTCCATTGTGTAGATGCACCACAGTTTTTTAAAACAGGCTCATTTGCTACAATAAACAGAAGTGCAGATGGTGTTTCTGCTGTGTGTTTTTGAGACCTCAGGGTATATTCCCAGAAATGATATTGCTGGGTCATATGGAAGCTCAATTTATAGCTTTTTGAGGAATGTCCATATTATTCTCTAAAAAGGCTGTACCAGTTGGCATTCCCATCAACAATGAAGGAGAGTCCTTTTCTTTCTGCATCCATGCTGATTGTTTTTTTTTTCTTTTGGATGTGTGCTGATCTCTGTGGTGTGTGATTATATCTCATTGTTGTTTTGATTTGTATCTCCCTGATAATTAGTGATGTATAGCATTTTCTCATGTGTCTTGTGGCCATTTGTATTTCTCCTTGGAAAAACTTTCTGTTCATTTCTTCTCCCCATTTTTGATGGGCCTGCATTATTTTCTTGTAAAGTTCTACCAGTGCCTTATATATCTTGAATATTAATCCATTATCATATGAGTATTGATTTTGCTCAATCTGTCCTTGTACACTGTTTCTTTTGAAGTGCAGAACCTTCTTAATTTCATGTAGTCCAAATTGTTTATCTTTGGTTCCACATGCTTGATCAGTGATGTTTCATCCTTGAAGATGCCTTTTAGCTTCAATGTTGTGGAGAGTTCTGCCCATACTTTCCTCCATATCCATTGTGGATTCAGGTCTGATATTGAGGTCTTTAGTCCATTTTGATCTGGCTTTTTGTGCCTGGTGTTAGAGATTGGTCTGATTTCACTTTTTTTGTATGTAGGTATACAGTTTTCCCAGCACCATTTATTGAAGAGATGTTCGTTAGTGGAACAATGAAAATCTCTTCAATAAATGGTGCTGGGAAAACTGTACAGCTCCTTTTACCAAAGATTGAGTAATCATATATTTGAGGGTTGGTATTAGGATATTTGAGACAGTTCCATTGGTATGTGGGTCTGTCTTCATGCTGTTTTAATTTACACTGCTTTGTTGTATAGTATGAAGTTGGGGAAGGTGATGTCCCCGGTCCTCCCATCTTTTTCCTAAGGATTGCTTTAGCTATTGATGGGCATTTGTTGTTTCAGGAGTGTTTGGTCTATTTCTTTGAAAAAAATATTCTGGGTATCCTTATAGGGACTTAGTTGAATCTGTATAAAGATTTGGGATATATTGCCATTTTGATAGTGTTGGTCATCCCAATCCATGAGTATGGGATGTTTCTATTTTTTCATATCCTCTCTTATTTCTTGGAATAGTGTTTTGTAGTTTTCTTTGTATAGTTCTTTCACCTCTTTATTTATTTTTTTGTCTTTTTTATGTCACACCCAGCAATGCTCAGGGGTTTCTCCTGGCTCTACACTCAGGAATTACTCCTGGTGGTGCTTGGGGACCATATGGGATGCCCGGGGATCGAACCCGGGCTAGCATGGGCCACCAGCAGTGCAAGGCAAACGCCCTACCTGCTAGACTATTGCTCCGGCCACTCTTTCACCTTTTTAAATTGAGTAGTACTTGATTTTTTCCAAGGCACAATTGTGAATGGGGTTGTTTTCTGAATCTTTCTCCCCCTTTCATTGTTTGTATATAGAACAGTCATGGACTTTTCAGTATTGATTTTGTAACCTGCCACTGTAACTTATACAATTCTATTGTTTCTAGGAGCTTTTTCGTGGATTCTTTGTGATTTTTTTAAATACAGTGCCATGTCATCTGCAAACAGTGAAAGCTTGACTTCTTTCCTATTTGGATGTATTTGATACCTTTTTCTTTCCTAATTATTATGGCAAGTATTTCCGTAGTACTATATTGAGTAGAAGTATTATATTAAATATATACTATATATACATATGTACTATATGTAGAGAGAGAAAGAGAGAGAAAGTATATATTATATTGAATAGAAGTGTTAAGAGTGGGTAGCCATGGATGAGGCTATTTTTTTAAAAAAAAATTGTATTATACCACCATGAGACATACAATTACAAAGGTGTTCATATTACCGAGTTGGTTCATGGAAATACTGTAGAACAAGGCCATTTAAAAAAAAATTTTTTACTGTTATTTAATTTCCTCCTAAGAGCATTTCCAGAAACATTCTATTTGTGAAGCTATAATTCAAGTACACTGTAAGGTATGTTAAAGATATGTCCTTCTTTTAATTAAAGTATCAACTTCTCTTATTTAATTTTTTTAAATATTTTATTATACCACCGTGAGATATACAGTTACAAAGATGTTCATAAGATGTTCATATTTGGGTTTCGGTCATACAGTTCCCAGCACCCATCTCTCCACCAGACCCCATTTCCCACCACCAATGTCCGATTCCCTCCCCCCCCATCCTAGCCCACCTCTCTGGCAGATTTCATAATTTCTTTTTCTCTCTCTCTCTCTCTCTCTCTCTCTCTTTATCTCTCTCTCTCTTTTCTCTTTTTACTTCTCTTCTACATTGTGGATTACAATACATACATTATAGGGTTGTCATGTTTATCTTTTTGCCTGTATTAAATGCTCAGTTCTAGGTTGGTATCAGCACCTTCGACAATTATTACCACACTGTTCCATTCTCTGTCTTACATAACTTCTGACTCTCACACATTTGTGATAATTTCCACCTTTGACAAGACCTCCTGAGACAAGGCTAGTTTTTTAAAAGTATTTTATTATACCACCGTGAGATCACTTGATCACTTGAATCACTTGAATCTCATTATTCATCGATTTGCTCGAGCGGGTGTCAGTAACATTTCCATTGGACCCTATCACGTGCCAATGTAGGCCAATGGCATCCTGGTAGATTCAGGAATATAAGAGCCTCAAACCGTTCTTTCAGGGTCTTGACAAGGAAGTCTGACAATCTTGTAGGTGGGCGGCGTGATCTTTTGACATCCCGTGGGATCCAGTCGGTAGCAGCTCTAGTCAGCGGTTGTCTCCAAATCCCATTACATGTCCAGCCCATCTGATTTTCGATGCCTTAGCAAACGAGACAGCATCCCTGATTCTGGAATAGCGACGGAGGTCAGAACAGTTCCTTCTGTCACTTGAGTGGCGTGTGATATTCCAAGCATAGCTCTTTTGATTCCTCTCTGGGAGACCCGAATAGCATTCTCATCCTGCTTTCGTAGGGCCCAGGTCTCTGAGGCGTATGTTAATGCAGGGAGAATGGTGGAGTCAAAGAGATGTGCCCGGAGCTGGAGGTTCTTTGTCCTTTTAGCTATTTCTTCAATGCCTTTGAAGGCATTCCATGCCGCTCTCTTCCTCCTGCACAGCTCAGGTTTTAGGTCGTTCATCATGTTGACTTCTCGACCTAGGTACACATAACTGCTGCATTCAGAGATGTTTGTTCCATTGAGAGTGAGTGGGACCTCTGGAACTAGTTCATTTTTCATGAACATAGTTTTCTTCAGATTTAGCTGTAGACCTATCTTTCCACATTCTCGGTCGAAGTCGGCCAGCATTTGTACCACTTGGCTAATGTTTGGTGTTATTAGAACGATGTCATCAGCGAAGCCGAGGTGGTATAGTTGCCAAGCCATCTATCTTCACTCCCATTCCTTCCCATTCTAATTGTCGCATGATGTTCTCGAGGGTGGCACTGAAGAGTTTTGGTGAAATGGTATCACCCTGTCGAACCACTCTTTTGACATCAATGATCACTTCTTTGTAGAATGGTGAGATCCTGGTGGTGAATCCGTAATACAGCTCACGAAGGATCTTGATGTATTGGGTTTGAACACCCTGTTTGACTAGGGCTTTGATGACTGCTTCAGTCTCCACAGAATCAAAGGCTTTCTGTAAATCAATGAAGCGTGAGGCAGAGCTGACATCTTGCACTCCCTACAAACCTCAATGAGCTTGGATTACTGTGTGGATATGGTCGATTGTGCTGAATCCTTTCTGGAAGCCAGCTTACTCGCATGGTTGTCCTTCAGCAATCCTGTTCAGGATGACTGTGTAAACAGATTGTAGATGATGGACAACAGGCAGATGGGGCGATAGTTGCTGATGTAGTGAATGTCTCCCTTCTTGAACAGTAAAACTCTCCTGCTGGTTTTCCATTGTAGGGTACCTTGCATTGGACAGGTAGCATGTGAAGAGCCGAGCTACCGACGGCAGATTCTTCAGGTGTTCGGGTCTGACTTTGTCTGGGCCTGGTGCTGTTCCCTTCTTTACCGATGAGATGGCATGTTGGATTTCAGAAGGGGAGAATATTGGGAATGACATATTCATCCTATGGAATTTGGTATGTGGGCAAGTGGATGTAGCAATCAAAGAGATTTGAGTAGAAGTCCTGGATAATCTTCTCCATTGCCCTTCTGGAAGATGTGATAGATCCATCAGGGGCGTCGGAGGGCAGTCATCTTGGTCTTATAGTTGGCGAAGGACCAGGCGGGCAGTGCGAATGCTTTTCCCGGCTTCTGCTGCATCTTCCAGTATTTCTGCTCTTCTGTCTTTGAGGTCTTCTTTTATCGCTTTTCTGCACCGTTTAGCAAGCTTGAATGTTAGCATTTGGTATCCTGAGGCTCATTGAGGTTTGTAAGGAGTACAAGTTGCTGCTCTGTCTCCACGTTTATTGATTTACAGAAAGCCTTTGATTCTGTGGAGACTGAAGCATTTATCGAAGCCCTAGCAAAAAGGGTGTTCAAACCCAGTACATCAAGATCCTTCGTGGAGCTGTATTACAGATTCACCACCAGAATCTCACCATTCTACAAAGAAGTGATCATTAATGTGAAAAAGGGGTTCGACAGGGGTGATACCATTTCACCAAAACTCTTCAGTGCCACCCTCGAGAACATCATGCGACAATTAGAATGGGAAGGAATGGGAGTGAAGATAGATGGTCGGCAACTACACCACCTCGGCTTCACTGATGACATCGTTCTAATAACACCCAAACATTAGCCAAGCGGCACAAATGCTGGCTGACTTCGACCAAGAATGTGGGAAAGATAGGTCTACAGCTGAATCTGAAGAAAACAATGTTCATGAAGAATGATCTAGTTCCTGAGGCCCCATTCACTCTCAATGGAACAAACATCTCTGAATGCAGCAGCTTTGTGTACCTAGGTCGAGAAGTCAACATGATGAACGACCTAAAAACCTGAGCTCGCAGGGAGGAAGAGAGCGGCATGGAATGCCTTCAAAGGCATCGAAGAAATAGCTAAAAAGGGCAAAGAACCTCCGGCTCCGGGTACATCTCTTTGACTCCACCGTTTTCCCTGCATTAACATACGCCTCAGAGACCTGGGCCCTATGAAGCAGGATGAGAATGCTATTCGGGTCTCCCAGAGAGGAATCCAAAGAGTTATGCTTGAAATATCACGCCTCACTCAAGTGAGAGAAGGAATCGCGAGTTCTGACCTCCATCGCTATTCCAGAATCAGGGACGCTGTCTCGTTTGCCAAGGCATCGAAAATCAGATGGGCTGGACATGTAATGCGATTTGGAGACAACCCCTGGACTAGAGCCGTTACCGACTGGATCCCACGGGATGTCAAAAGATCACGTGGCCGCCCACCTACAAGATGGTCAGACTTCCTTGTAAAGACCCTGAAGGAACGGTTTGAGGCTCTTCATATTCTGAATCAACCAGATGCCATTGGGCTACATTGGCACGTGATAGGGTCCAATGGAAATGTTACTGGTGCCCCCGCTCGAAGCAAACTTGATGAATAACGGGATTCAAGTGATCAAGTGAAGTGATCATCT
>JAJIBD010037656.1:0-10515 GCA_021461705.1 Cryptotis parvus
AAATGTAATGTGTTGAATATTCTTTAGCACTTATTGGAAAAAGTGTTTCTACCAAATTGCTATTCTACTTTCCAAATTTCCATGATTAAATCTTGTAATCCACCCACTTTTTATTGATTTGCAGGAAGTTCAGCAAGAATAGATATATGAGAAGTATATATGCTGAATACTTTCTTACTTCCCACTCTATACTATGTATTAAAATATGCTTGCATTTATTATATGTATATACATTTACTTATCTATCTTAAGGGAGAAACACAATCCATTTAATCAAAGTAATCATGATTAGGAAATTTGTTTTACTCTAGTTTTCTCACCCATATGAAAAGTGTCAGCTGTCTTGTTTCAAAGTGTCCTCTACTTTTATAGAGAAGTAGATGTAAAAATCATACATTTTTTTATGAAATGTACAACAAATATTAACTTAGTGATATTTAAAAAAGAGGAAAACCTAATCTATGTGTGAATTAGGGGTGAATAAGATAGAGATGTAATCTAATTATTCAGAAGAGAGAGCATAATTGATGAAGTCAGTCTCGAGCAAACCGTTTATGGTACTATTAATAGCTCTGTAAATCCTCACAAAACCAATTGTTTCTAAGCTTCATGTTTATGCTTCTGTTCAGTGGGGCTTAATTATACCTATCTCACAGACTTCTGGTTAGAACCTGTAAGATAACAAAAAAACCAACCTCTAATCTTTAAAATATTGCTCACATTCACTTTTCTGGTATGTGACACAGTGTTAAGATCAGTCTGCTCTACACTGGTCTTGTGGGACATACGTAGCGACTCGGCATTTCAGTTAGATCCTTGACGTTAAGATTAGAAAGTGAAATCTTGTTCTTTGGGAGAGACCAGTGAGTGATGGGGTCACAGAGGTCGTTTTCTTTATTTCTTCTCCCACGCCTCTTTTTCCCTTTTGGTGGTGGTTGCTAACTTTGTCTTGAATGAATACTATCATTTTATCTTACAGTTTTATCATATGCCGAAGTAAAATTTTTCTTAACCAGAGTTAATGCCCTAAAATCCCTGTCTGAACTTCTGTGTTCACAGTTATTGTAGAATCACTACTTTGCTGGTCATCTGCCTCCATTTTCAAAGTCCCATCTGTCAGACCTCTCAGATCCAAACTTGTGGTGGTGGAGGATGGGAAATGTTGGGTGGAAAAAAGGAAGCCTAGAACTTTTTCTGCTTTTTAAGAGCATTCTGTTCCATTTCATGCAAATATGTAATCTACCTAGAATAATTTAAGTAGCATTGTCCTTTATGACCTTGCTTTGGTGAATAGCCAAATAAGACCCATAATTAGGGACATCAATTGTGGTTGGAAAACAATTAAGTGGCTTAAATGCCTACTCACCATACCTAATCTTGTTCAAATTATTAATATAATCAGTAGACACTTTCTTCAAAGACTACAAGGTGAATTTCAAACTTCTAATTTAAATTGCATTCAATGACCAAACACCCAGATGTTTCCTTCATTATCATGTACCATATGATTCTGTTTTAAAGATTTTTAGTTCTTTTTCTTAAAAAAAATGGGTGTAGGGCACACATGCCAGGGTTCATGGCTTTCTCCTGGCTCTACACTCTGGGATCACTCCTCAGGACACAGGGGGGATTATATGGGGGGTGTTGGGACCAAATATGGGTTGCCATATGCCAGGCAAATGCCCTACCCATTGTACATTGCCCCAGACCCTTGAAATCTTTTTTTTCAACCTTATGATGGTGTTACTTGGTCTTCTTAAAAACTATGACATGAACTCTCACATTTTCTCATTTCTATTTCATAAAGACTTAAAGACACTGTCACTTACCTAAGCCCACATGCCGATAGGTCAGTTTTCGCAGTCACTGAGTCTTTCAAAATTTTACTCTATTTTTATTGACATAGCAAAGGAACCACAGCAATTTAAATGCTATTGTATGAAATACATAATTTGTTCATTCACTTATCTTTATATCCTGAGATAGCTGCTAAGTCCAAAACATAATAAATATCAAGAATAGTGCTTACTGGATGGAAAAGAGGTTGGGTGTAAGTTTCTTCTGCAGAAATTCAGTGTCATCAATAGTTTCTTAATGGAAAAGTTACTTATAGAAAAAAGGTTGGGTGTAAGTTTGTTCTGCAGAAATTCAGTGTCATTACCATCAATAGTTTCTTATAAAATGCAGCTTAAAACAAACATAGTGAAACCAATTTGACCAGATGATAATTGAAGTCAGCAAAATTTTAAGTCCTTATGACTTATTTCTTAGTTATGAAAATGTCACTAGTTGGGGTCAGAGCGATAGCACAGTGGATAGGGCATTTGTCTTACATGTGGCCGAGCTGGGTTCGATCCCTGGCATCCCATATAGTCCCCTGAGCACCGCCAGAGTAAATCCTGAGTGCAGAGCCAGGAGTAACCCCCCTGAGCATTGCTGGGTGTGACCGAAAAAGCAAAATAAAATAAAAAAAAATTAAAATCACCAGACTTCTAAAGACCCCTAAACACTTATAATATTAAGTAGCTTCTATGATTTATCCAACTTGCTTATAGCTTATATCACTTCTGAGTGACAGGTGCCAGAGTCTATTCTGCAGTTTAGGGCACAGACAAGATCCAAGCCTTCCATCACAGGACATGACACACACAGATACTCACCCAACTGGGTCAATTGAGCCATATCCATGAACCGTATGTGCACATCTGTGGGATGCGGAGAAAACTAGTAGCAGAGAAAAAAACACACAAACATAGGAAGAAATGCACACTCTACACAGTTGGTGCCTGGACAGGATCAATATTTTTCTTCAAAAACGTTAAGACATAATGTTAATGTTGGAAGTTTAAGCTTATTTGAGGACCTACTGTATGTAGTAGAGTTAAATTTTCTTTTGTAATATTGTCACTAACCCACATATGCATTCACTTAATTATCTTTTTCATGTATCAATCCTTCAGGCACCCAGGAAGGATGTGTGAGAGAACTGGACAACATTTCAGCGTTTATCTGACTTTCCTACCTCCTTCCTGTGCCAGTGCCTGAATCCTCACCATCTGCCTTACTCTCCTAGTGACTTTTGGATTCCTCCCCTGTGAGTCACCTCCTCTCTTATTCTCTCTCTCTCTCTTTTCTCTCTCACTCTCTCTCTCTCTCTCTCTCTCTCTCTCTCTCTCTTTACACACACACAAACTCATTGGGTTTTCCTTTACTCCTCCATCTTTTACAGTCAAAGACTGAGTGGAATGATTAAAATATAGTGTTACAATACCCAGGTTTTGCTCCCACTTGTGGGTTAAGAAAAGCCAGGTGGACTTCAGACTAAAATTACATTTTCCATATGAATTTGCAACAGTCAAGCTACTGTAAAATATTTGGAAATTGAGTTTTCTAAGAATCAACTCTATTCTCTTCTCAATATGGAGAATTTATTTGCTTATTACATTCTTTTTTTATATATCAAAGACTTTCCTAAGAAGTATCAGATAGCCCAACAATGCATCAGCTTTGTCTTTGACTGAAATTGAATAAGATGTTTGAGAAATACCCTCGATAAAGTTGTTACATCGACATCGACTCAGTATTAGAATTCTGCAACATCTTCATTTTTAATGCTACCTGCCAGGTTTTGTATGCCAGTCCCTTAATTGACCTGTTATACTAATTCTTTAGTACCCACCTCACTTCCCAGCCTTAAGAGTAATCTCTGAACAATCAGATTTTGCAAATCTATATAAAATTTTAACTGATTTCCGTCAATAATGATTCACTTTTCAAAGTCCTTTTCTTTGGTCATGCAAAGTCCTTAGAACTGAACCCAGATTACCCAGGGCCCACTGGCAATTCTTGGCTCCACATTTATTTGCCATCTTCCCTGGAACATATATTTGTATGTTGGCATCATAAAAAAGGATGTTATTCTTTTTTACTCTGAAATGCTTCCTCTTCTCTGTAATGCCCTTTAATGCCCTTCTTCTTCCTTCTTACATGGTGGTGATGGAGAGAAGAGGCTTTTCATATTTCTAAATTTATTTTTGAGTCACTGTGACATATGGTTCGAAGGTTGTTCATGATTGGGTTTCAGTCACACACTGTTTCAACACCCATCCCTCCACCAGTGCATGTTTCCCACCACCAATGTACCCCTTTATCCTCCTGCCCCCAATCCCCTACCCCCAGCCTGTCTGTATGGAAGGCACGTTCCTTCTTTCTCCTCCCTCTCTCTCTCTCTTCCAATGGGCACCATGGTTTGCAATACAGATACTGAGAGGTTGCCATGTTTTTTTCACTTAACTATTCTTGCACTTAGTTCTTATACTGTGGTCATTTACTACTTTATCATAGTGGCCCCTTCCCTATCCCAACTGCCTTTTCCCCAAATGGTTGAGCAGATTTCCAAGAATGGACCAAACTTCCTGGCCATAGTTTCTACCATCCTTGGATATTTGTTTATATTATTTTTTTTGCACCTCACAAATGAGTGCAATCATTCTGTGTCTGTCCCTCTCTCTTCTCACTCATTTCACTCAGTGTGCTACTTTCCATGTCCATTCATTTATAAGCAAGTTTCATGACTCCCATTCTTCCAAGCAGCAGTGTAGTATTCCATTGTGTAGATGCACCACAGTTTTTTAAACAGGTCATTTGCTACAATAAACAGAAGTGCAGATGGTGTTTCTGCTGTGTGTTTTTGAGACCTCAGGGTATATTCCCAGAAATGATATTGCTGAATCATATGGAAGCTCAATTTATAGCTTTTTGAGGAATGTCCATATTATTCTCTAAAAAGGCTGTACCAGTTGGCATTCCCATCAACAATGAAGGAGAGTCCTTTTCTTTCTGCATCCATGCTGATTGTTTTTTTTTCTTTTGGATGTGTGCTGATCTCTGTGGTGTGTGATTATATCTCATTGTTGTTTTGATTTGTATCTCCCTGATAATTAGTGATGTATAGCATTTTCTCATGTGTCTTGTGGCCATTTGTATTTCTCCTTGGAAAACTTTCTGTTCATTTCTTCTCCCAATTTTTTGATGGGCCTGCATTATTTTCTGTAAAGTTCTACCAGTGCCTTATATATCTTGAATATTAATCCATTATCATATGAGTATTGATTTTGCTCAATCTGTCCTTGTACACTGCTTCTTTTAGGGCAGAACCTTCTTAATTTCATGTAGTCCAAATTGTTTATCTTTGGTTCCACATGCTTGATCAGTGATGTTTCATCCTTTGAAGATGCCTTTTAGCTTCAATGTTGTGGAGAGTTCTGCCCATACTTTCCTCCATATCCATTGTGGATTCAGGTCTGATATTGAGGTCTTTAGTCCATTTTGATCTGGCTTTTGAGCCTGGTGTTAGAGATTGGTCTGATTTCACTTTTTTGTATGTAGCAAAGTTTTTTTCAGCACCATTTATTGAAGAGATGTTCGTTAGTGGAACAATGAAAATCTCTTCAATAAATGGTGCTGGGAAAACTGTACAGCCCTTTACCAAAGATTGAGTAATCATATATTTGAGGGTTGGTATTAGGATATTTGAGACAGTTCCATTGGTATGTGGGTCTGTCTTCATGCTGTTTTAATTTACACTGCTTTGTTGTATAGTATGAAGTTGGGAAGGTGATAGTCTCCGGTCCTCCCATCTTTTTCCTAAGGGATTGCTTTAGCTATTGATGGGCATTTGTTGTTTCAGGAGTGTTTGGTCTATTTCTTTGAAAAAAAATATTCTGGGTATCCCTTATAGGGACTTAGTTGAATCTGTATAAAGATTTGGGATATATTGCCATTTTGATAGTGTTGGTCATCCCAATCCATGAGTATGGGATGTTTCTATTTTTTCATATCCTCTCTTATTTCTTGGAATAGTGTTTTTGTAGTTTTCTTTGTATAGTTCTTTTCACCTCTTTATTTATTTTTTTTGTCTTTTTTTATGTCACACCCAGCAATGCTCAGGGTTTCCTCCTGGCTCTACACTCAGGAATTACTCCTGGTGGTGCTTGGGGACCATATGGGATGCCGGGATCGAACCCGGGCTAGCATGGCCACCCGCAGTGCAAGGCAAACGCCCCTACCTGCTAGACTATTGCTCCGGCCACTCTTTCACCTTTTTAAATTGAGTAGTACTTGATTTTTTCCAAGGCACAATTGTGAATGGGGTTGTTTTCTGAATCTTTCTCCCCCTTTCATTGTTTGTATATAGAACAGTCATGGACTTTTCAGTATTGATTTTGTAACCTGCCACTGTAACTATACAATTCTATTGTTTCTAGGAGCTTTTTCGTGGATTCTTTGTGATTTTTTTAAATACAGTGCCATGTCATCTGCAAACAGTGAAAGCTTGACTTCTTTCCTATTTGGATGTATTTGATACCTTTTTTCTTTCCTAATTATTATGGCAAGTATTTCCGTAGTACTATATTGAGTAGAAGTATTATATTAAATATATACTATATATACATATGTACTATATGTAGAGAGAGAAAGAGAGAGAAAGTATATATTATATTGAATAGAAGTGTTAAGAGTGGGTAGCCATGGATGAGGCTATTTTTTAAAAAAATTGTATTATACCACCATGAGACATACAATTACAAAGGTGTTCATATTACCGAGTTGGTTCATGGAAATACTGTAGAACAAGGCCATTTAAAAAAAATTTTTTACTGTTATTTAATTTCCTCCTAAGAGCATTTCCAGAAACATTCTATTTGTGAAGCTATAATTCAAGTACACTGTAAGGTATGTTAAAGATATGTCCTTCTTTTAATTAAAGTATCAACTTCTCTTATTTAATTTTTTTAAATATTTTATTATACCACCGTGAGATATACAGTTACAAAGATGTTCATAAGATGTTCATATTTGGGTTTCGGGTCATACAGTTCCCAGCACCCATCTCTCCACCAGACCCCATTTCCCACCACCAATGTCCCCGATTCCTCCCCCATCCCTAGCCCACCTCTGTGGCAGATTTCATAATTTCTTCTCTCTCTCTCTCTCTCTCTCTCTCTCTTTATCTCTCTCTCTCTTTCTCTTTTACTTCTCTTCTACATTGTGGATTACAATACATACATTATAGGGTTGTCATGTTTATCTTTTTGCCTGTATTAAATGCTCAGTTCTAGGTTGGTATCAGCACCTCCTCCGACAATTATTACCACACTGTTCCATTCTCTGTCTTACATAACTTCTGACTCTCACACATTTGTGATAATTTCCACCTTTGACAAGACCTCCTGAGACAAGGCTAGTTTTTTAAAAGTATTTTATTATACCACCGTGAGATCACTTGATCACTTGAATCACTTGAATCTCATTATTCATCGATTTGCTCCGAAGCGGGTGTCAGTAACATTTCCATTGGACCCTATCACGTGCCAATGTAGGCCAATGGCATCTGGTAGATTCAGGAATATAAGAGCCTCAAACCGTTCTTTCAGGGTCTTGACAAGGAAGTCTGACAATCTTGTAGGTGGGCGGCCACGTGATCTTTTGACATCCCGTGGGATCCAGTCGGTAGCAGGCTCTAGTCCAGCGGTTGTCTCCAAATCCCATTACATGTCCAGCCCATCTGATTTTCGATGCCTTAGCAAACGAGACAGCATCCCTGATTCTGGAATAGCGACGGAGGTCAGAACTTGGATTCCTTCTGTCACTTGAGTGACGGTGATATTCCAAGCATAGCTCTTTTGATTCCTCTCTGGGAGACCCGAATAGCATTCTCATCCTGCTTTTCGTAGGGCCCAGGTCTCTGAGGCGTATGTTAATGCAGGGAGAATGGTGGAGTCAAAGAGATGTGCCCGGAGCTGGAGGTTCTTTGTCCTTTTAGCTATTTCTTCAATGCCTTTGAAGGCATTCCATGCTGCTCTCTTCCTCCTGCACAGCTCAGGTTTTAGGTCGCTCATCATGTTGACTTCTCGACCTAGGTACACATAACTGCTGCATTCAGAGATGTTTGTTCCATTGAGAGTGAGTGGGACCCTCAGGAACTAGTTCATTTTTCATGAACATAGTTTTCTTCAGATTTAGCTGTAGACCTATCTTTCCACATTCTCGGTCGAAGTCAGCCAGCATTTGTACCACTTGGCTAATGTTTGGTGTTATTAGAACGATGTCATCAGCGGCCGAGGTGGTATAGTTGCCAACCATCTATCTTCACTCCCATTCCTTCCCATTCTAATTGTCGCATGATGTTCTCGAGGGTGGCACTGAAGAGTTTTGGTGAAATGGTATCACCCTGTCGAACCACTCTTTTGACATCAATGATCACTTCTTTGTAGAATGGTGAGATCCTGGTGGTGAATCCGTAATACAGCTCACGAAGGATCTTGATGTATTGGGTTTGAACACCCTGTTTGACTAGGGCTTTGATGACTGCTTCAGTCTCCACAGAATCAAAGGCTTTCTGTAAATCAATGAACGTGAGGCAGAGCGGCATCTTGCACTCCCTAACAAACCTCAATGAGCTTGGTTACTGTGTGGATATGGTCGATTGTGCTGAATCCTTTCTGGAAGCCAGCTTACTCGCATGGTTGTCCTTCAGCAATCCTGTTCAGGATGACTCCAGTAAACAGATTGTAGATGATGGACAACAGGCAGATGGGGCGATAGTTGCTGATGTCGTGAATGTCTCCCCTTCTTGAACAGTAAAACTCTCCTGCTGGTTTTCCATTGTAGGGTACCTTGCATTCGGACAGGTAGCATGTGAAGAGCCGAGCTACCGACGGCAGATTCTTCAGGTGTTCGGGTCTGACTTTGTCTGGGCCTGGTGCTGTTCCCTTCTTTACCGATGAGATGGCATGTTGGATTTCAGAAGGGAGAATATTGGGAATGACATATTCATCCTATGGAATTTGGTATGTGGGCAAGTGGATGTAGCAATCAAAGAGATTTGAGTAGAAGTCCTGGATAATCTTCTCCATTGCCCTTCTGGAAGATGTGATAGATCCATCAGGGCGCCGGAGGGCAGTCATCTTGGTCTTATAGTTGGCGAAGGACAGGCGGGCAGTGCGAATGCTTTTCCCCGGCTTCTGCTGCATCTTCCAGTATTTCTGCTCTTCTGTCTTTGAGGTCTTCTTTTATCGCTTTTCTGCACCGCTTAGCAAGCTTGAATGTTAGCATTTGGTATCCTGAGGCTCATTGAGGTTTGTAAGGAGTACAAGTTGCTGCTCTGTCTCACGCTTATTGATTTACAGAAAGCCTTTGATTCTGTGGAGACTGAAGCATTTATCGAAGCCCTAGCAAAAAAGGGTGTTCAAACCCAGTACATCAAGATCCTTCGTGAGCTGTATTACAGATTCACCACCAGAATCTCACCATTCTACAAAGAAGTGATCATTAATGTGAAAAGAGGGGTTCGACAGGGTGATACCATTTCACCAAAACTCTTCAGTGCCACCATCGAGAACATCATGCGACAATTAGAATGGGAAGGAATGGGAGTGAAGATAGATGGTCGGCAACTACACCACCTCGGCTTCACTGATGACATCGCTCTAATAACACCAAACATTAGCCAAGCGGCACAAATGCTGGCTGACTTCGACCAAGAATGTGGAAAGATAGGGTCTACAGCTGAATCTAAAGAAAACAATGTTCATGAAGAATGATCTAGTTCCTGAGGCCCCATTCACTCTCAATGGAACAAACATCTCTGAATGCAGCAGCTTTGTGTACCTAGGCTCGAGAAGTCAACATGATGAACGACCTAAAAACCTGAGCTGCGCAGGAGGAGGAAGAGAGCGGCATGGAATGCCTTCAAAGGCATCGAAGAAATAGCCAAAAGGGCAAAGAACCTCCAGCTCCGGGTACATCTCTTTGACTCCACCGTTTTCCGTGCATTAACATACGCCTCAGGACCTGGGCCCTATGAAAGCAGGATGAGAATGCTATTCGGGTCTCCCAGAGAGGAATTGAAAGAGTTATGCTTGAAATATCACGCCTCACTCAAGTGAGAGAAGGAATCCGGAGTTCTGACCTCCATCACTATTCCAGAATCAGGTACGCTGTCTCGCTTGCCAAGGCATCGAAAATCAGATGGGCTGGACATGTAATGCGATTTGGAGACAACCCTGGACTAGAGCCGTTACCGATTGGATCCCCACGGGATGTCAAAAGATCACGTGGCCGCCCACCTACAAGATGGTCAGACTTCCCTTGTAAAGACACTGAAGGAACGGTTTGAGGCTCTTCATATTCCTGAATCAACCAGATGCCATTGGGCTACATTGGCACGTGATAGGGTCCAATGGAAATGTTACTGGTGCCCGCCGAGCAAACTTATGAATAACGGGATTCAAGTGATCAAGTGAAGTGATCATCTCCTTTGTATGTGGATTTTGGTGCATAGACAATGAAGATAGAAATTGCTGGCAGTGGGCCACATCTCTTCAAGTGAAATCGCCCTATCCAGTTTGTTAGGCATTCAAATGAATCAATGTTGACGGCCATGTTCGTATTGAAAAGGACACGAACGCCACCGATGCCTCTTTTCATCGCATGTTCCAAGGAACAAATCTT
>JAJIBD010037659.1:0-15578 GCA_021461705.1 Cryptotis parvus
CTTAAGTCAGAAATCAGCAAACTGTCATGTAGCAGATGGTAAATATCTCTCAGCTTCACAGACCTAACCATTTCTTTTTAGGGAGCACCTAATCTGTTCTCAGGAGGCCTTTGGCTCCTCATAGAAACTCTTGGCTAACCAGGGAGCATTCAGTGTCAGAACCAAGGACGCAGTGGTACTCTGGCCCTAGGGGTGCTGGGAAGTACCAGGCCACCCAAGGATTGCTTAGAAGCTTCCAGGACCAAACCTGGAAGTGTTTCAAGGGGGCCTCCAGGGCCAAATTTGGTCATTCTCAGGGGACCATGGTGCAAGGGATCAAACTGGGGTCATCGTGATACAAGGAAAGTACCTTAACCCTTATAGCATTCTCAGTCCCTAGACCAGACCCTTCTTTTTGTTTTGTTTTTTGTTTTGTTTTTGTTTTGTTTTGTTTTGTTTTGTTTTGTTTTGTTTTGGGGCCACACTGGCAATGCTCAGTCATAACTCTTGGCTCTGTACTCCAGGAATCATTCCAGGCAGTATTCAGGGGACCATATGGGACACCAGATATTGAACCTGGGTCAGCTGTGTACAAGGCAAATACCCTACCCACTGTGTTCACTCCAGCCACTAGACTAGACTATTTCTATTGCAGTTCTTCCACTCAGCCATTGGAGTGTAAGTTAGTCATAGCTGAGTGGATGAGTATGACTTTGTACCACTAAAACTTTATTTATTAAAGTGTATTTGCTTATGGTTACCTCTATGATGTGTCATCAGGATAAGAATTTGAGATCTACTGAGCCCCTCCCTGTCCACTTTCTGCTCATCAGCCTCTTTCTAAAAGCACTTCTTGTGGCACTGTCTCAAAAAAGACAAATCACAGCACTCCAAGATTAGCGTCATTCAGTGTCCCCAGGGAGCCACAAGAACCTACCCACTGGGTATCTACGATAATGCATTTCTGTTTGGGGGTTCAGCGCAAGCTAAACCCCCAAAACAGAAACAGGACAAGTAGTTTCCTTTGCATTCCTGTTCTGAGCAGTGTGTCTGCACATGCTTGTTTATGAAGTGTCCATCTTGTCCTACTTACATCAAACTTTGGCAAGGTCACCACACTGAACTTGGGGCATGTTATCCTTTGTCAGAGTAAATTTACAGAAGATTGCCAGTTAGTACTACCAAAATAAGAAGGAAAATATGCTACTGCTTCACTTCAATCGCTCCAACAAGATGAACCTAAAAAGTGTTTTGTTTTTCCTTTCTCTCTTCTGCCAAGAAATTAAAAGAGATTTTGGCTGTCTCCTCTGTAATAACCTTTAATTACTGCAATGAGTAACAGTCACCACCTTTTCTACTCCCCAGGCTTTTCTGTTTGTTATTTCTCTGCAGGTCATAGAGGTTGAGAGGTATTTGATTCTCAGGTGTCACTGGCTTTTGTCCTGCTTGGCACCCTCCACCTTCGCATCTGTTGCTCAAGCTTCACCATAGCCATCAGTAGTCAGTCATTCAAAACTCTGTGCTTTCTCAACCGAAACTCAATTTCCCCGGAACCTTTCCCGTCCATAATTAGCTACTTCAGTAATACCTCTCAGGGGTTGGGAAAAAAAATTGGTCTCATACCACAGGAAGTGATAAGGGTAAGGGAAGAGGTTTCATGCTCTTGTTCACTCTTTACATGAGCCACAATTTCTACCCTCCATGATATTTTTTCTAGGGAAAACCCAGGCACTTTCATTTTATTTCTGGTTCAAGCAGAGAAATAAGCACACGGCTCTCTGCCTTAGATCTCCAAACTTGTGTGATGGATTTATGCTCATCCTAGAAGCATGCTGGCGCCAGCTCCCATAGACTCCTCAGAATATGTTCTGTATTTCTCTTCCAGCTTCACAATCAATAATGTCAGGTTGGCAACTCTAAATTGACCATGCTTAGCTAGGAGTTATTTAGACCAAAGAAATTGGTAAATGCTATAAAACCGGCTTTTCCCTTGGCTAGTCATTGTTAAACATTCAGAGGCGTGTCATTGTCCTTACTCACTTCATGACGTGACAGGGGAAGGGGAGGCCAGGATCACCAGTACCCTTAATGACATACCCACTCCCATGTGATTTACCCTCCTTTCTCCTTCTCCCCTCATCCCTCCCGTCTTTCCTCTCTCTCTTTGCCAACATGTAAGAACTAAGAATAATGTAGTAGAACTCATACCAGAATTCTTCCCATATCTATTGTTTAAAGCACCTATATCTTACTTCTATACTTCATAATCTCATTGATATGGGTATCATATTGGCATTAGGGGATCCTTAAAGCTCTTCCACATGATGGAAACTACCTCCAGAATTTGGGAGTGATTGTTTTAAGGCATTGGCTCTCCACACAGGTTGCACATTACCTGGAAAGGACAGGGAGAGGAGAAAGAAAAAAGCCCACTGAAACTCAGGTAAAGTAGACTCTTTGCAAGTAAATCCTAAGCACGGGATGGGTTTTGAAAACACTCCAGATGATGAAGTTAGTGCAATGGGAGATTGAGAACCTCCAGTTTATAGCATAAAGTTGAGCGTAGCGCATTAAGAACTGTGCTTATGGCCTTCCCACTTCCCGCTCTGAAATCTACTTAGAAATTCCAAATCGGTGAGATGCCATGTCTCTGTTTATTTTACCGCTTTCTATCCCAACTTACAGCCAATCTATATAGAAGTTTCACCTGCCTGAGTGAAACAAGAGAGGTGAGATTGAACTCTGTGGCTACCACAGAGCTGACTATCTAAATATGTCTCCACTACAAATAATTTAAAACAAAGTTTAAAAAACCCTATTCACTAATTTTTTTTTTTCTTTGGGTCACACCCAGCAAATGCTCGAAGTTACTCAGGAATTGCCCTGGCGCTGCTCAGGGAACCATATGGGATGCTGGGATCGAACCCGTGAGCTGCATGCAAGGCAATGCCCTACCCGCTGGACTATAGCTCTTGCCCAATTTTTCTTAAATCAAACAAAGAGAGAAAAATAGGCTGATCCCTATGTGGCTTCATTAGTTCAAGCTACTATCACAGAATACTATGACTAGTTGACTAAGAACAAAGACATACACATGAGGTAAGGCGATATATACTGTCAACTGTATATATATATATATATATACTCTGTTGCCTTATATACTGACAACCCTAGTATCCCTGGTACCACAAGTTTCCCTAAACACAAGCATGTGTCACTCCTGAGCACAAAACCAAAAATAGTCCTTAGCCAGTACCATATTTGATCCATCCATTCAGATCCCTACCCCACTAAACTATAAGTGTACTCACAGTTCCAGAGGCCAAGAAGTATAAGATCAAGTTCCCAAAAAACTTGTGCGTATGGTGAAGGCTGCCTCCTAGTTCATTTAGAGTGTATACATATGTGAAATCTTTGCGGCCTCACTTGCTAGAGGCTGAGAGAGGAGACAGCTCTTCTGAAGCTTCTGAAAGCAGAGCACAATGACATTCACGAGAGGGTCCACTTCATGACCTAATCTCACCCCAAAGGTTCTACCTCCTACAGATTAGGGATATGTTTTTCGATCTTTTCAAGCTACTAGTGACTAAATTCTACAACAGAGGTTGAGACCCTTAGCCAACATCCTTCCCAGAGTTTGAGCCCCATGAATGTGAAAGCATCATTTCAACATTCGTTGTGTTCTTGTGCACAACATAAAGTCCGGCACAAAGAGTGACTCTATAAATGTCAATGAATATTTAAGGATCTCATCATTTGATTCTTACTCTAGCCAAGGAAAGAATAGAATATTGCTAACATTCTTATCCTGTTTTCCCTTTTTTTATTTTTGGAGTCTCACCCGGCAATGCTCAGGGTTTCTCCTGGCTCTGCGCTCAGGAATTACTCCTGGCTGTGCTCGGGACCATATGGGATGCCGATCGAACCCAGGCCACCACAGGCTGGCTGGTGCAAGGCAAGCGCCCTACCTGCTGGGCTATCACTCTGGCCCCTTCTCCTGTTTTTCTTAGTTTGTCCATCCCCAAGGGTTCTTGTCATTAGATTCTCTACGGCTGTTACATTGGGTACTGATACTTGGTAACGCCACAGTGTTTTCTTCCATATATTAAATTAAAGCAAATTAATCACCTGTCAGTTGGGAGTTTGAGATAGACTCCAGCATCAATCCTGTTCATAAAGGAGAAATCGAGAAATCCCTCTCAGTAAATGCTTAATGGAAACAGAATACTGCACTAATATTTTTTTCCTCAGTGTGCAACTCTGTCAAAGATGACGAATGGCAATCCATCAATAAATATGGTAACATGAATTTTATTCCATCCCTTTACTGTATAATTCCTTCTACCTATTCCTTTTGTTCAGCTTTTTGGGACACACTGATAATTTTTGTGCAAGGTTGAGATAAATGTGGTGAGAAATACAAGGAGGAATTGGTATTAGCAACAATAAAACAAAATTACTAAAGCACATTTTAAAAACCTGTACTTCACAAAAAAGGAGTCTCATTGAACTCATTCACGCTCCAATAAGCTCACAAAGGTATCTCAGTCCCTTCTTCCTTCTCCTTGTCATGGTAACAGAGAAATACTTACACTTGATCCCACCTATATCTAAAGCCATCCTCACATGAATGTTAAGTTATCACTCTCTAGTAATAACCCCGATGTCACAGCCCAAAACACCTACCTTCTTTTTCTACATCTGAAGTTCCCAACAATTGAGATTCCTCCTTTACTGATATTCTACCTAGTAGAAGAATTAGAAAAACTCTCACACCTCAATGAATTTATCAGCTGCTTCCTTTATCCCAAGAAAATACGGGGGGAGAAGTAGCAGATTAGCTATAGTTTAAGGGAAATGGAGGAAGAAAATGCTAGGGAGCATGAACAACTAATTTTTCCACCATCATATTTCATTGAACATCAATGCTGAGTATTGCCCCGTATTTTGCTTGAGGTTGTTATCACATATTTGGAAATGACTCTCAAATAGACTTACATCCACCGTTCTGTTCCAATAAACTCCTTAGAGTTGACTGGCATTCACTTGCTGGACATATTTTGTTTGTGTTTCTGAATATGAATTGTATGTAAATGGCTCCAGATGCCTGAGGAGAAAAACATTTCTCAGAGGAGTCTTATTCACATTTTGAATGGGACGACTCTTCTCCTCTTACATCCTTTCTTTTCCTCCCCCACCTCAGTAAAATGGAGGGGGCATAGTGCCAGTCATTGGAACTATCAAAAATTTTCACATGCTTCAAATGCTCACAGGAAGAGTGGTACTGTGATGGGTTCATAATTGTCATTTTACCTCTTGAACTAAGCAAGCGCAAAGGATCATAGCGATCTTCTAAAGGCATTTAGCTGCAGGACTTTAAAGGATAAAGTTGTTGTCTTATCTCTAAATTTCCTTTCGCTCACTCAGCAAAACTTAGAAATGATCCAATCACAGGAAGCCTTTACCATACACAATAAGTTTAAAACCACTCTCTTGCAATAGCTCAAGCACCATGTATTCCTCTCCTGCTTCCTTCCCTATTGAGTTTGAAACCATAAGTAAACCAACATCACGTGATCTTCATCATCTATTTCAGTTAGAGCGGGCACCAGTAATATTCCATATAACCCTAAGTCCCATGCCAGTAGAACCTAAAAAGCAAGTATCCTGGGGCTTAACGGAACATAAAAAGAGTCTCAAATCATTATATTAAAACACGGAATGACCTAATATAAATGTTACTGGGTATTTAGCAGGATCATGGTCAATACATTTGCCGGGCTTTGCCAAAGTGGGTGGTGCATACTCTTGTAGTCACTTAAATAAAGTAGATTTTAATCGATGAACACATAGTATTCCAAAATTCTATAAATATTGTTTGAAATTAAGCAGCTGATGTCTCAGACATTACCTACCACAACTCTGAACCTCCTCACAAAGGGACATTTACGTGACACCTCCCCAGAAAGCCATAACCCTCTACAAGTCTACCATTTGCCAGGTTGCTTGGTCTGCAGCCTAGTTCCATTATAAGAGTTGGTAGTAAATAATACTTGAGTATGAACCCTTAAATTCACCTGTTTAATTCTTGCCCCATGGCTGCCCAAAGGCGCTTAATCTTATTCGCTTGGAACCCTTCCCAACAGTTTATCTTCTAGCCATGAGTAACTTATAAGTAAAACAAATCTATCCTGTCGGCAGCCTCAGGCAATCTACCTCTCCTAAAGTATGTTACTTCCATCCTTAAACATTTCCTTATTCAGATAAGTGCAAGGCTATTTTCATGCGAACAAGAAAGATCTGACTCCCTCGTTCCTCCCAATTCCCTTGGGTAAAAGCCTGCATGAGATTGCCTGGAGTCCCAGATTGCCAAAGCAAGCTGGCAGGTGTGCCCCAGGTGGCTCATCCGCCATGATGGAAAAATTTTAAAAAGAGAGGGAAATCATTTTTTTTTCTATCCAGACTTGGTTCCTTTTACTCCTGAACTTAAAAGAAAGTGACTTGTTTAATGCCTTCCTGGTTTCATGAGACTCAAAAACAATTCTAATAACCCTTTCCTTCTTTTCTTTTGTAAGGCGGTCACCTAAAATACCTGTGGCTGAAGAATGCTTATGGCTTAGCTTATTTAACGCCAGGCCAAAAAATCTCTGCAATACCTTTTTCAGGGGTGGTTGATAGTATTGAAAGCAGAGGTAGCAGCATTTGTTTTGAATATAACCTGTCTAACCCTGCTTCCTATGGTCCCCTCTCGAGCAACAAACTGCAGCAATTCTTATTACTTAGAGTAACCTCTATATACCAAGCTGGAAAGTGACCTAAAGCAAAAAATTCGTGACTATGTGAAATTTTAGATTTCAAGAGATTGATAAATACACCTCTGTTATAAGGGCCAAACTGGATATTACCTAGCAACAAAAAGGAATTGAATCTTATTAATGAATATATTACTGTGATCCTAAACATTAAAGCACCAGCTGTGGTCAGACAAAATGAAATGATACCTTACCATTTATATTAATTTTAACAGAAATCGTGAATAGTGTAATTGAAAATAGTATTATTTGGGAAGGAGTAAGGAGTGGAATTTTCCAGGGTATGAAATTAATCTATAGCTTCATTGATATAGCAGCTATTTGTATATTATAATTAAATATTGATTAGTGTATGCATTTGACTGTAAGTAAATTTTCTCTCACTTTAAAAATATGACAAATGCAAAGCAATAGCCTTGTAGCCTTTCTTTTGGGCCGTACGCGATGTTTAGATAAATTCTTTACATATTTCTCATCGGCATTACATTTTGTGAAACCTTATTTGGGTGCTTCTGAATCATGTAGCTTGAGTAAAGGCATTGAACCTCTTTTTCTGCAGTAGCAGCACCCCAACAAGTTAGGTATCAGTCTAAATCAGATGTGCTGGGGCCAGATATTGCACAGTGGAGTAGAGCGCCTGGCCTTCGACACTGTTAACCCAGCATCCTCTAAGTACTCTGGCTACATTCTCCCAAGTAGTCAACCAGGAGTGATCTTTATAAAGAGCCAAAAAGATGCCCTGAGCACCACCAGTTGTCGTCCCCCCAAATAAATAAAATCAGATTCAAGTGGAGGCACTTTGTCCGTATACACTCAGTATCTGGCCAGTGGGATTTGAGACAGACTTTTTATTATGAGAATCACTGAACTCTGTAATGACTGTTGAGTTAAATAATTACTTACGCCCAAGTTTCTCCTCTCTTTCCAAATCAAATCTGCTTGTGTGTGAATAATTTGCATGAGCCTGGTTTTTAAAAGACAAACACACTGGTTCCCACCTGATTGAATGCCCTTTCAGCCGCCTTTCAAAAATGGCCAAAGCAATTCAGTGGATCTAAAATTGTTTTCCCAAGCAAGCATTTAATTACTGCACAAACCCCTGCCTCTAAACTCCCAAAAATTCTGTTAATCTATAGTGGAAGTCGGGACACTCTAGAAATAAAACTATTTAGAAAATTGTATTCCAGTTGTAGCTAAGTACAGCACAGTGGGCCTTGAATTTTTCCTGCATTTTTTTATCAAGCAGTAAAAATGCAATTAGAATTCAAAGGGAAGTTATTGCATTGCTTAGGCTTATTGTTTCTCAACAGGCTACAGTAAACTTGATGAAAGCTTCTTGACTTATTATTCCATGTCAGAAGTCTGCCAGCCACTAGCTTGGAGTTTCCAGTAGAGGCAACCCCACCCAGCGAGTTTAGCTAAGTGAATGTGGACACTGGTCCTTTTATAGCTAATTAAAGTGTGATTGCAATGAAAGCACATAAATTGTAACTGCAAAATTGAATCATCATTTTAATTTACGCAATTTGTCTAGGTGCAGGTCATTCAAACATACAAAACTGAGGATAAAATTGAGAGCAATTCTTTAAAAGAGGTGAGCTAGAACAACAAAAATCAATAGTTTCTCCTGATCAATCTAGATTTACAAACATTAATACCCATTGCTGCACCCTAAGCACCTTCTTCTGGTAAGCTGCAGGGGTATTGTCATATTCTGTTCTCTTTTTCGTGAACATAATCTGAAAACTCAGGCTTGTGTATAACTATTTGTCAAGGAAGTTCTCTCCCAGTGGAGAAATCTCCCTGGCTGGCGACAAAAAGGTGGCCAGTGATAGAGGGAGGAGGAAATGGCTGGCCAGAGTATGATCTCAGGCATTTAGAACCTTTAGCCATCTGACCTCAACTGATCTCTAAAATATAAAACCCCACCTTTGGAGGCAAAAAGAGCATCACTTGATCACTTGATCACCTTGACATCCCGCTTATTCATTGATTTGCTTGAGCGGTGCAAAAGTAATATATTTCATTTTAATTTTACCATGGTAGCCTCAAATGGGTGAATTTGCTGTTTCAGAATACGCAAGAGTCTCAAAACCGTCTGGGTCTAGGGTCTTGACAAAGAAGTCTGACCATCTTGTAGGTGTGGGCGGCCACGCAATATTTGACATCCCGCGGATTCAGTCGTAATGACTCTATCTGGGCACCCGTGATGGGTGGTAAGGCGGAAAGTCCTGGTAACCTTTGGGCTTTGTCCTAGTTCAAGGATGGGCCTTTTAAAGAAAGTTTCTAAAGACAGCCTTCTCTAACTGGGCATACTGGTAAATTGTCAAATATGGGATTCAAATCTTGTAGAGGTGGTGCAGAGTTTGATTTGTAGCATTGGTTGCTTCTAAGTGGTATAAATTCTCCCACAATGGTCAGTGTCTGACAAAACAATAGTTGAATTGGTGGTTTCTATGTGGAGGGACCCTGCACTGTGTAGCACTCTACTGTACAGCTAAGAAACACAAGTTCAAAAGCATATTAATAGTAAAATATGTGGGAAATAATTAGAAAATGATTTTGAGTTATTTTTACTTTTTATGTAGCATTGTTGATTGCAAACAATCACCCTACAAATTTACTATGACGATAATCCATAAAGCACGCAATTAGTAAATGTAATGAATTGTTGTCTCTAAAAGAAATATGGTGAGCTAGGTTCCTGTAAGCCTTTGAAACCTTTTGCCAACTTATTATTTACAATCTGTGCTTTTTATGAGTGCTTCTGTTTAAAGACACTAGACATTATTCACTGCTGATTCATTAACTCTTAAACTCACAGCACTATAATTCAGGACTGAATTGTGCTTATCTTAACATCACGCATTTTCTCTGTAAACTCCATCACAGCCTCTTGTGCTTTAGGAACACTGAAACAGTACTCTATCACTATTCTTAGGAATTTCATTTTTAATGGTGAAATCACTCAGAAAAATGAAAATGTTTTAAAAAGCCTGGGTAAATTAAATAAATCACGAAAAAGGACGCTTGTCTACTGTATGAGCACTGACTGAAACAAGGCCTTGTTTGATCTCAGTTCCAGTAACAAGCACATCAAGGAACTGAATTTTTTTTTCAATGCTAAATATATGCATGTCTTCAAAAGAACCAAGGTGCTGTATACTAGTGTTGATTTGGGGCTTCATATATATAAATTTTAGTGAGGGAGCAAATTCAAAAATATGCAAAGTTCCTGTGCAAATGGACGTTTACTATAGAAAACTTAATTTTTAGGAGCAGTTGTGTTTGACAGTCCACTCCATAGAGTTCCTGAAAGTTAACGGTTGACTTTAGATGCCCCAAATAGCTAGCTCTGTGCAGTCTCTGCTTGGTGTAAACCTTTTAATCTCAGCTGCCATCGAACTGGCCCAAGTTACTCTCACCCTGCCAAGGCAAAAACAGTTCTTGTTTATTTTAGTACTTGTACACTGCCTTAATTTATGACTCTTACAATCTTCTGAAATCACCTGGTTAATGACTAGATAGAGATTTTTGCCGCCAAATTTGATGAAACGAAATCCAGTCTCTAAGTGCTAGTATGGCAAAATAACTAATTCACTCTGGAAGAATGTTTTTATGTTTATAGAGCATCTTCCCCATCCAGAGGTGAAGTTTAGTTTTCAAAAATTTCTGTGGCCAGCATCTATAAAGTTCTACATGAGACCTAGATTTGTGCTATTCTGGCGATGCATTTAGAAAGAGAGCTAAGCAAAGATTCAAGATAAAATTGTTGTACACTCGGGATCCCAGATACCAGCATTAGGTTAGATTAGTTGTGTTCCTCCACTAATGCACAAATACAATCCAGGCCGCATTTGCAAGGAACTACACTTGCTTTAAAGTTTTCTAACTTAACACGCTACTAAGCTGCCTCTACATACAAATGGTGTTTTTTACCAACAGCCAGCAACTCCTTCAGTCACTCACGCTTAGCAAACTTTAGTCATCTGATTTTAAAGGTTTGGGATGATCAGAAACAGAAATGTTAACCAGTTAATGTTTCTGTAGGAGAAAGTTTAAATAAAAAACACGCTCTAAAAATGAATTATAGACAGTAAAGATAATTTCCCTTGTAAATTCTCAAACAACAGAAATGTTTCTGCAAGCTTCTGGCTATCTCCTAAATCATATTTTCTTTTTAAGAGTAACTTGTTTCGTGTATGTCCAGCTGGCCACCACAAGTTATCTGTTTTTTAACTTTTTACTAATGTTTTCTTTCACTTGCAGCTGTGTCTACCTAATAATAAAGAAAGATTTTAAATTGCCTTTTACTTAGCTTTGAGCGGAGAATACGCTATTTTCGCATTATGCCCTAGAGAAGGCCAGCTAAAGATAGAAGTTAAATGATACAGTTCCCGTAACACAAACCTTTATAAAGCCTAAAATTCGTCACCAAAATTCAAAATCTAAAATTTCAAATATCAGCCTAAACTGGACAGCCATATTCTGAAATTTAATCTCTAGTCTCTGATTATAAGCACCTGCAGTACTTAAGACATGTGGTTCATGGTGGTGGTACTGCTGTAAATGGTTGGATAATGCTAATTTAGGAGCAAGATAAATGGTATTATACAATCATTGAATGAAAGGCCTTCCCTTGGGGCCATTGTAATGACCTAAAGAGCCAATTCCGTTAATTTCAACATTCATAGGAAGAAGGGTTTGAAATCTAAATATGAAGTAATTCAGCACTGCTGGGCACCATATAGTCTTAAAAACATTAATATGTCAGTTCATAGCTTTATTTCTACTGGTGCAGAGAAATGAGACTCACCAAAAGAAATGTAATAGTACCTTCCAAGGAAAATACTTCTAAGGAAAGCTCAAGAAAGTTTACTGAAATTAAACTAGGAAAGGTCAAAAGTAGATAATCCCTTCACCTCTCTGTTTAATATTATTCAGGAATTTCTTTTTGGAAACATACAATCACTATCACTATCACTATCTTCCCAAGTAATCATCTCATTTTCCATAGAGCGGCATGCGAAGATCTCCATATGTCCTGTCTCACGCCAGAAATATACAATAGGCTCCTTCATGGTTATTGATATGCACTCTTCAAATATTTAGTGAAAACTCAACATCATACCTTTTACCTTGCCAGTTATTTGAACAGGAAGTTTTAGAGATAGAAATTTTCAAAATATTGGTAGTTATAACCACTTCCTATAAACTAAGCAATTATAGTGGAAGAAGTTCCAACGGTAAAATACTGTTCTAGCCACTGAATCACCCTAGATGAATTAATTAGTAATAAACTGGGCCAGAGTGATATCCAGCAAGCAGAGTAATGCCTTTCTACAGCGGACTTGGGTTCTCATCCTTCTTGACATCCCATATGTAGTCCCTGGAGCACCACCTAAGAGTAATTCGTAGTGCAGTGAGCCCCTGAGAATAGCCAGTGTGGAATCTTTAAAAAAAGCCACAAAACCGTATTAGTAATAATGTAAAAGTCGATTTGAGAAATATTTGAAGAGTTTCTCTATTTGGAAGGCTAAGGTATTTGGAGTAATGTCAAATTATATGTAATTAAAATTGCAAAGCCCATAATCATTCCCTCCTTGAGTCAGGTTATTGCTCCAGTGCTCTCTTTTGCTTCTCTATTTGAAGTAATGATTTCAAGGCCAGTATTAGGACACATTTCATTTTTTAAAATATGGGGATCAATAGCTGCGGTCCATTGTGGTGGAATGGCTCCTAGATGTAGTCGACGTCCAAGTTCGGATTCACAGCATCCCATATGGTCCCCCGAGCAACGCCAGGAGTCTCTGAGTGCAGCCAAGAGTAATCCCTGAGCACCGCTGGCTGTGACCAAAAACCAAAAAACAAAGTATGTTACCCAAGTATCATACAAATATTCAGCTATCCCTATCATTTATCCACGTGAGGGCCTTCAGCCTTGCAACCTTCTCCTCTGCTTGGTTACTCCCCATTCTGGGTACAGTCCAAAGGTTTTGTTGCTCATTAGACTCCTGGTTCCCTGTCTCCCCTGCATCCCCCACTATATGATAAAAAGGTTGACTCATCTGGTATTTATTTTTCTGCCTTGAAGATTTGATTAAGCTTATTTTATTTTTAAAATTCTGAATTTTAATTTTTTCGGTCACACCAGTGATGCCTGTGTTACTCCTGGCTCTTGTGCTCGTGAATTACTTTTCTTTCAAGTGGTACTGCATGGGGACTACATGATTGCAGGATCAAACTCGGTCATCCATGCAAGGTAAGTGCCCTCACCTACTTGACTCATCACCCTGCCCCTAATTTATTTTTGCAGGCTTCATGGTTTTTAGAGTAAAAGTTCCCCATCTCCTAAATTCCATCTATAGTTGGTCGCAAAAAACAAGATGCCATATTTTCTTTGTAGTTATGTAAATTCTGTGTATGTTTATCATCTTTTTATCCATCTGTCATTGGACACATATTTTCTCTATATTTGGATATTGTAAATAGTGCTCTGTAATAAATAAGTAGTTTTATATATCATTTTGATTGTTATCTTGTACTATTCAAATAAATCTATGAGAAGAATTTGTAAAATATATAGATCAGCTTTTGCAAATGCAGTTGACCAATTCTTTCTCGCTTATTTTGATTTGAGAGGATGTCCACTCATAGAGTTAATACAGTTTCTCTCTCTAAGTGGAAGTCCACCTGATGCCTACAACCATGGCCCCCCCAAATCTCCATACTAGTTTTCAGATACTCGACCTGAATTTTACATGCGCCTAAAAGATGCAAGAATTTACATTCCTCCAGCACCTTCCTTTGTTTTATAGGTCATTCTCTACAGGTATGACGTCCATAGCCTGGCCATTTATTCCCCATGGCTAAATGACAGTGAAATCCACTCCTTTAGTGCATCTTGTTGGACTTCATACTCCTCTCCTGAGAAGCATCGGGGCTTTAGCCTCTTCTCCCCCACTTTGATAGTGGGGTTGTTTGCTCCTTACGAGCTCTGGGTGAATTCTTTATAGATCTTCCATTAGCCTTTGCTAGATGTGTGTGGAAGATTTTCTATTAACACGGTGTCTTCATTCTAATGAGCTTCTCTCTAATTAAGTGCAGAAACTTTTTAGCTCTGATATAATCCAATTTGTTTACTTTCTGGCTACTTTTCCATTTCCCTGATTTTGTAGAAAAAATTCCCAAAGATATCAGCTTTTAATAATTCTCCTTTTTCCTTCAGTGTTATGGGGTAAAGTCTAAACATCCAAGTCTTTTAAACTATTTTGAGTTGACTTTGTGCCCCTGCTTCGGCAAAGAGTCACCATCCAATTTCTTTTTAGACTATGTAGTTCACTGTAGTTTTCCTAGCATCACTTCCTGAAGAGTATTTTCCTTTTCCATTCCTATCCAGCATCATATTCTCATATGGAGATACGTGATATACATATATATGTATACATATATATGTATATATGCTACATATGTAAATAGGTATATATGCAAGATATAATACATTTCAGCTGTAATTTACTGTCTTTGAAAACTTGCATACAAGCAAATCCTTAAACACCAAGAAGTCACTGCTTAAATTATGCATTGCATCAAATTCTAACAGAATTATATACAAGTCACTAAAAAAAGGCAAAAGAAATGGATGGCCACAGTATTAATATAAATAATATGAACACAATACATCATACTAGGTAGAAAAAGAAAATCTAAAGTATAATACTATTATAGCACTACAAGATTTTGGTTTCTTAGTTGATTAATAAGGATTATATATTTTACATACACTCTGAAAATATATAAGTATAGAAAAAGGTAGTATATAAGGAGACACAATAAATTGCAATCTGTGTGCATCTTGAAGGTGAATAAATACTCAAGTGATGAAGCATCCAAACTATGTGTGCAATAGATTGCCAAAGTTTTACAAGTAGACTTTTATTTGTGTGTTGCTTAACTGATTTTTGGTAATAAAAACAAATACATCAGTGCGAAATTGGTTTGGAAAGCCTTGATCTTCGAAAAAGCCTGCTACTAGGAAGGCAGCAAGTGCCAAGCTTTAGAAAAACAAATATGTGCGAGATTTGTTATCTGTCGGTAATCAAAGGTTCAAAGACTAATGGCTGACTTCACGAAAGCTAAAAAACTGGGCCATACCAGCTTATGAAGCCAGGAGTTATAGGATATTTCCTCTTAGTTTGCTGGATCTGACTCATCTTATTAGCCCTCAGAAAGAACAGGAGTAAATGTTTTCTTTCCACTTTCGCCCTGCAGTAGATTCAAGAGACCTATGCGCGCCTCTCTGGTATGCCTCCCCATCAAGAGATGGGCGCGTTTCCTAATCCTCCCAAATCTAGGCATGTCCTGTGACTCTGATTTGACCAGTGAAATATTGATGCAAAATATGCATGTTTGTTCCAAGCTCCACTCCTTGAGTAATCTTGACAGCTTTTCTCCATAGGGGTGGGCCATTGTCAGGTGAAAAGTCTGAATTAAGTGCTGAGACCACCTTCATGGAAGAACCCCAGCAGCAACGCAGTAGGAAGTCAGCAAAGATTCAGTTGAGAGCTCAATTGAAGACCCTCAACTGAGCTCTCAGCCACCTTCTAGTCATAAAAGCCAGCTGGCCAAAGGGCTGTCCCAGATATTGTGAATGCCCCCCAGCTGATTTCCACTGTGCCTTTCCCAAATTCCTGACCCCGTAAAATTGCAGGGAGTAAATAAAAGAGTTATTGGTTTAACCCACTGGCGTTCCTTAGGCTCATTTATTACTCCAAAGCAATAAATAAC
>JAJIBD010037660.1:0-14810 GCA_021461705.1 Cryptotis parvus
TAGCATTCGTCAGTCCCTTAGACCAGACCCTTCTTTTTGTTTTGTTTTGTTTTGTTTTGTTTTGTTTTTGTTTTGTTTTGTTTGTTTTGTTTTGGGCCACACTGGCAATGCTCAGTCATAACTCTGGCTCTGTACCAGGAATCATTCCAGGCAGTATTCAGGGGACCATATGGGACACCAGATATTGAACCTGGGTCAGCCGTGGTACAAGGCAAATACCCTACCCACTGTGTTCACTCCAGCCACTAGACTAGACTATTTCTATTGCAGTTCTTCCACTCAGCCATTAAGTAAGTTAGTCATAGCTGAGTGGATGAGTATGACTTTGTACCACTAAAACTTTATTTATTAAAGTGTATTTGCTTATGGTTACCTCTATGATGTGTCATCAGGATAAGAATTGAGATCTACTGAGCCCCACTCCTGTCCACTTTCTGCTCATCAGCCTCTTCTAAAAGCACTTCTGTGGCACTGTCTCAAAAAGACAAATCACAGCACTCAAGATTAGCGTCATTCAGTGTCCCCAGGAGCCAAAGAATCCTACCCACTGGGTATCTGCGAATGGCAGATACCATTTCTGCTTGGGGGTTCAGCAAAGCTAAACCCCAAACAGAAAACAGGACAAGTAGTTTCCCTTTGCATTCCTGTTCTGAGCAGTGTGTCTGCACATGCTTGTTTATGAAGTGTCCATCTTGTCCTACTTACATCAAACTTTGCAAGGTCACCACACTGAACTTGGGGCATGTTATCCTTTGTCAGAGTAAATTTACAGAAGATTGCCAGTTAGTACTACCAAAATAAGAAGGAAAATATGCTACTGCTTCACTTCAATCGCTCCAACAAGATGAACCTAAAATTGTGTTTTGTTTTCTCTTTTCTCTCTTCTGCCAAGAAATTAAAAGAGATTTTGGCTGTCTCCTCTGTAATAACCTTTAATTACTGCAATGAGTAACAGTCACCACCTTTTCTACTCCCCAGGCTTTTCTGTTTGTTATTTCTCTGCAGGTCATAGAGGTTAGAGGTATTTGATTCTCAGGTGTCACTGGCTTTTGTCCTGCTTGGCACCCTCCACCTTCGCATCTGTTGCTCGTTTCACCATAGCCATCAGTAGTCAGTCATTCAAAACTCTGTGCTTTCTCAACCGAAACTCAATTTCCCCGGAACCTTTCCCGTCCATAATTAGCTACTTCTGTAATACTTAGGGGTTGGGAAAAAAATTGGTCCCATACCACAGGGAAGTGACAAGGGGTATGGGAAGAGGTTTCATGCTCTTGTTCACTTTACATGAGCCACAATTTCTACCCTCCATGATATTTTTCAGGGAAAACCCAGGCACTTTCATTTTATTTCTGGTTCAAGCAGAGAAATAAGCACACGGCTCTCTGCCTTAGATCTCCAAACTTGTGTGATGGATTTATGCTCATCCTAGAAGCATGCTGGCGCCAGCCCCATAGACCCCTCAGAATATGTTCTGTATTTCTTTCCAGCTTCACAATCAATAATGTCAGGTTGGCAACTCTAAATTGACCATGCTTAGCTAGGAGTATTTAGACCAAAGAAATTGGTAAATGCTATAAACCGGGGCTTTTCCCTTTGGCTAGTCATTGTTAAACATTCAGAGGCGTGTCATTGTCCTTACTCACTTCATGACGTGACAGGGAAGGGGGAGGCCAGGATCACCAGTACCCTTAATGACATACCCACTCCCATGTGATTTACCCTCCTTTCTCCTTCCCTCATCCCCTCCCGTCTTTCCTCTCTCTTGCCAACATGTAAGAACTAAGAATAATGTAGTAGAACTCATACCAGAATTCTTCCCATATCTATTGTTTAAAGCACCTATATCTTACTTCTATACTTCATAATCTCATTGATATGGGTATCATATTGGTATTAGGGATCCCTTAAAGCTCTTCCACATGATGGAAACTACCTCCAGAATTTGGGAGTGATTGTTTTAAGGCATTGGCTCTCCACACAGGTTGCACATTACCTGGAAAGGACAGGGAGAGGGAGAAAGACAAAAGCCCACTGAAACTCAGGTAAAGTAGACTCTTTGCAAGTAAATCCTAAGCACGGATGGGTTTTGAAAAACACCCAGATGATGTTAGTGCAATGGGAGATTGAGAACCTCCAGTTTATAGCATAAAGTTGAGCCCGGTAGCATTAAGAACTGTGCTTATGGCCTTCCCCACTTCCCCGCTCTGAAATCTACTTAGAAATTCCAAATCGGTGAGATGCCATGTCTCTGTTTATTTTACTGCTTCTCTATCCCAACTTACAGCCAATCTATATAGAAGTTTCCCCTGCTGCCTGAGTGAAACAAGAGAGAGGTAGATGTGAACTCTGTATACCACAGAGCTGACTATCTAAATATGTCTCCACTACAATAATTTAAAACAAAGTTTAAAAACCCTATTCACTAATTTTTTTTTTTCTTTGGGTCACACCCAGCAATGCTCGGGGGTTACTCAGGAATTGCCCCTGGCGCTGCTCAGGGAACCATATGGGATGCTGGGATCGAACCCGGTGAGCTGCATGCAAGGCAAATGCCCTACCCGCTGGACTATAGCTCTTGCCCAATTTTCTTAAAAACAAAGAGAAAATAGGCTGATCCCTATGTGGCTTCATTAGTTCAAGCTACTATCACAGAATACTATGACTAGTTGACTCAAGAACAAAAGACATACATGAGGTAAGGCGATATATACTGTCAACTGTATATATATATATATATATACTGTTGCCTTATATACTGTCAACCCTAGTATCCCTGGTACCACAAGTTTCCCAAACACAAGCATGTGTCACTCCTGAGCACAAAACCAAAAATAGTCCCTAGCCAGTACCATATTTGATCCATCCATTCAGATCCCCTACCCCACTAAACTATAAGTGTACTCACAGTTCCAGAGGCCAAGAAGTATAAGATCAAGTTCCCAGAAAACTCTGTGTATGGTGAAGGCTGCCTCCTAGTTCATTTAGAGTGTATACATATGTGAAATCTTTGTGGCCTCACTTGCTAGAGGGGCTGAGAGAGTGAGACAGCTCTTCTGAAGCTTCTGAAAGCAGAGCACAATGACATTCATGAGGGGTCCACCCTCATGACCTAATCACCCCAAAGGTTCTACCTCCTACAGATTAGGGATATGTTTCGATAACATTTTCAAGCTACTAGTGACTAAATTCTACAACAGAGGTTGAGACCCCTTAGCCAACATCCTTCCTAGAGTTTGAGCCCCATGAATGGAGGCATCATTTCAACATTCTTTGTGTTCTTGTGCACAACATAGTCTAGCACAAGAGTGACTCTATAAATGTCCATGAATATTTAAGATCTCATCATTTCTGATTCTTACCCAGCCAAGGAAAGGAATAGAATATTGCTAACATTCTTATCCTGTTTTCCTTTTTTTTATTTTTGGGTCACACCCGCAATGCTCAGGGGTTTCTCCTGGCTCTGCGCTCAGGAATTACTCCTGGCTGTGCTCGGGGACCATATGGGATCCGCGGATCGAACCCAGGCCAGCACAGGCTGGCTGCGCAAGGCAAACGCCCTACCTGCTGGGCTATCACCCTGGCCCCTTATCCTGTTTTCTTAGTTTGTCCATTCCCGGGTTCTTGTCATTAGATTCTCATGGTCATTGTTGGCTTGGGTACTGGATAATGGTAACGCTCATGTTGTTTCCCCATCTTTCTTCCATATATTAAATAAAAGCAAATTAATCACCTGTCAGTTGGGAGTTTGAGATAGATCTAGCATCAATCCTGTTCATAAAGGAGAAATGAGAAATCCCTTTCAGTAAATGCTTAATGGAAACAGAATACTGCACAATATTTTATTCTCAGTGTGCAACTCTGTCAAAGATGACGAATGGCAATCCATCAATAAATATGGTAACATGAATTTATTCCATCCTCTACTGTACAATTCCTTCTACCTATTCATTTGTTGCTTTTGGGACACACTGATAATTTGTGCAAGGTTGAGATAAATGTGGTGAGAAATACAAGGAGGAATTGGTATAGCAACAATAAAACAAAATTACATAGCACATTTTAAACCCTGTACTTCAAAAGAGTCTCATTGAACTCATTCACGTTCCAATAAGCTCACAAAGGTATCCAGTCCCTTCTTCCTTCTCCTTGTCATGGTAACAGAAAATACTAACACTTTGGATCCCATATCTAAAGCCATCCTCACATGAATGTTAAGTTATTACTTTTCTAGTAATAACTTGATGTCACAGCCCAAAACACCTACCTTCTTCCCCCTACATCTGAAGTTCTAACAATTGAGATTCCTCCTTTACTGATATTCTACTAGTAGAAGAATGAAAAAACTCTCACAACTCAATGAATTTATCAGCTGCTTCCTTATCCCAAGAAATACGGGAGAAAGTAGAAGATTAGCTATAGTTTAGAGGGAAATGGAGGAAGAAATGCTAGGGAGCATGAACAACTAATTTTTCCACCATCATATTCCATTGAACATCAATGCTGAGTATTGCCCCGTATTTTGCTTGAGGTTGTTATCACATATTTGAAATGACTCTCAAATAGACTTACATCCACTTATTCTGTTCCAATAAACTCCTTGAGTTGACTGGCATTCACTTGCTGGACATATTTTGTTTGTGTTTCTGAATATGAATTGCATGTAAATGGCTCCAGATGCCTGAGGAGAAAACATTTCTCAGAGGAGTCTTATTCACATTTTGAATGGGACTAACTCTTCCTCTTACTATTTTCTTTCCCTCCCCCACCTCAGTAAATGGAGGTGGCATATGCCCCAGTCATTGGAACTATCAAAAATTTTCTCACATGCTTCCAAATGCTCACAGGAAGAGTGGTACTGTGATGGGTTCATAATTGTCATTTTACCCCCTGAACAAGCAAGCGCAAAGGATCATAGCCATCTTCTAAAGGCATTTTAGCTGCAGGACTTTAAAGATAAAGTTGTTGTCTTATTCTACTTCCTTCGTTCACCCAGCAAAACTTAGAAATGATCCAATCACAGGAAGCCTTTACCATAAATAACAAGTTTAAAAAATCCACTTCTCTTGCAATAGCTCAAGCACCATGTGTATTCCTCCTAAGCCTTCCCTGAGTTGAGTTGTTCCAAATCACGATCACGATCTTCCCTTTCATCATCTATTTGCTAGAGCGGGCACCAGTAATATCTCCATATGTCCTGTCTCATGCTAGTAGAACCCAAAGGCATCCGCTTGCTCCAGGAACATAAAGAGCCTCAAATCATTATATTAGGTCATGGGAATGACCTAATATAAATGTTACTGGTATTTAGCAGATCAAATACAACACGAGCAGCTTGCCGGGCTTGCCGTGCGGGTGGCATACTCTTGTAGTCACCTCTAAATAAAGCATTAATTGATGAACACATAGTATTCCAAAATTCCATAAATATTGTTTGAAATTACAGTTGTGGGATGTCTCAGACATTACTCAACACAACTTGAACCTCACAAAGGGACATTTACGTGACCCCCAGGGGCGCCATAACCCCTTCACAAGTCTACCAGCCTTCTGTTGTGGTTAAGCTGGTCTGCAGCCTAGTTCCATTATAAGAGTTGGTAGCAAACAACACTTGAGTATGAACCCTGGGGTTCGACCAAGCCAATTCTTGCCTCATGGGCTACCCAAAAGGCGCCTAATCTATCTTGCTTGAACCCTTCTCCCAACAGCTTTATCTTCAGCCATGAGTAATCCACAGGTGAAATAAATTGTCCTGTTTGCAGTCGCAGGTTACCCCCAATTTTCCCAAGTATAAGCATTTCTTTTCCGGGACTCTTGAACATTTCCATTTATTCAGATATGCAGTGCTTATTTTCATGCCATCAAGAAAGCATCTGAATTCTGTTCCTCCACTTCCCTAAACAGTAACTTGAGATGTTCTGAGTCTAGATGCTAAAGCAAAGCCAGTAGGCAGTTCGAGGGTTCATCCTCGCCTTGATGGAAAAAAATTTTAAAGAGAGGGAACGTTTTTTTTCATCCAATTTGGTTCTCTACCCTGAACTTAAAAGAAAGACCTAACAATGTTCTTCTTGGGTTTATACACCCCCCAAAAACACCCACACAACCTTCTTTTGTACATGGTCACCCAAAATACCTGTACAAGAATGTTTATATTAGCTTATTTTTAACGCCAGGCCAAAAAAAATTGCAATACTCAGGGGTGGAGTGATAGCACAGCAGAGAGGGCATTTGCTTTGAACAGGGCCAACCTGGGTTCAATCCCTGGTTTCCCATATGGTCCCCCGAGCACCACCAGGAGTAATTCCTGAGCAAAGAGCTAGGAGTAACCCCTGAGCATTGCCGGGTGTGACCCAAAAAGCAAAAAAAAATTGCAAGACTATGTGAAATTTTATCAAGAGATTGGATAAACACACCCCTGTTATATGCATAAACTGGATATTACCTAGCAACAAAAAGGAATGAATTATTAATGAATATATTACTGTGATCTCAAATGTATTGTGCTAACTGAAGTGTGTCAGACAAAATAAATGAGTACCACTATTTATATTAATTTTAGTAACAGAAATCAGAATAGTGGTGACTTCTGAAAAATAGTATTATTTGGGAAGGAGCATGAGTGAATTTTCCAGGGTATGAAATTATTCTATAGCTTTATTGATATAGTAGCTATTTGTATATATACGCAAATATTGATTAAAGTGTATGCATTTGACTGTAAGTAAATTTTCTCTCACTTTAAAAATATAGGACAAATGCAAAGCAATAGCCTTGGGGAAGCCTTTCTCTTGTAATGCACGTGATGCCAAATGTTTACACTTACATATTTCTCATCGATATCATATTTTGTGAAATCCTATTTGTGTGCTTTCTTCTGAATCATGTAGCTGAGTAAAGGTTGATGGGAACCCTTTTTCTGTAGCAGCACCCCAAATGATAGGGGTATCAGTCTAAATCAGATGTGCTGGGGCCAGAGCAATAGTAACAGTGAGCAGAGCGCTGGCCTTGCACACTGCCAACCCTGGTGCCATCCCTGGCACCCCATATATTCCTCCCAAGCACAACCAGGAGTGATCTTTGAGTAAAGAGCCAGGTGGATGCCCCGAGGCACCACCAGTTGTCGTCCCCCAAATAAATAAAATCAGATCTGCCAAGGAGGCACTTTGTCCGTACACTCAGTATCTGGCCAGAAGGATTTGAGACAGACTTTTTTATTATGAGACCCACTGAACTCTGTAATGACTGTTGGAGCAATAATTACCCTACGCCCAAGTTTCTTCCTTTCCAAATTCAGTCTTGCTTGTGTGAATAATTTATGATGAGTCTGGTTTAAAAGACAAACACACTGGTTCTACCTGATTGAATGCCCCTTTCAGCCTTTCAAAATGCAATAAAGCAATTCAGTGATCTAAAATTGTTTTCCCAAGCAAGCATTTAATTACTGCACAAACCCTGCCTCTAAACTGGCACTTGCTAACTCTATAGTGGAAATAATTTTAAAATAAACTATTTAGAAAATTGTATTCCAGTTGTATATAACAGCACAGTGGGCTTTTGACTGCTTATCACATTTTTTTATCACAGTAAAACAAATTAGAATTTCAAAGGAAGTTATTGCAGCATTGCTTACAGGGTTATTGTTTCTCAACAGGCTAAGAACTTGATGAAAGCTTGATTTATTATTCCATGTCAGAGTTCAAGGCCACTAGCTGAGCTCAGCAGAGGCAACCCCACCCAGCGAGCTAGGCTAAGTGAAGGACACTGGTCCTTTATAGCTTAACAAAAGTGTGATTGCATTTAGCACATAAATTGTAACTGCAAAATTTGAATCATTTTTAATTTACACCTGTTTGCAGGTCATTCGAACATACAAATTGGAGGATAAAATTGGAGAGCAATTCCTTCAAAAGAGGGAGTTAGAACAACAAAAAAAATCAATAGTTTCTCCGATCAATCTGAGCCACAAACACACCTATTGCTGACCCTACACCTTTCTTCTTGGTTTGCAGGGGTATTGTCATATTCTGCTCTCAGAACATATCTGAAAACTCAGGTTTGTGTATAAATCATTTGTCAAGGAAGAGCCTCCAGGAGAAATCATTAAGGACAAAAAGGTGGCCAGGATAGAGAAAAGGAGGAAATACAATATGAGTATGATCTCAGGCATTTAGGAACCTTAGCCATCTGGACCTCAACTGATCTCTAAAAAATATAAACCCACCTTGAGGCAAAAGAGCATCACTTGATCACTTGATCACTTGACATCCCGTTATTCATTGATTTGCTTGAGCGGGTGCCAGTAACATTTCCATTTGACCCTATCATGTGCCAGTGTAGCCCAATGGCATCTGCTTGCTTCAGGAATACGAAGAGCCTCAAACCGCTCGTTCAGGGTCTTGACAAAAGAAGTCTGACCATCTTGTAGGTGGGCGGCCACGTGATATTTTGACATCCCGTGGGATCCAGTCGGGTAATGACTCTAGTCCAAGGACCCAGGATGGTGGTATATGGAGTCCCAGAACCTTTGGGCTTTGTCCTAGTCTCAAGGATGGGCCTTTAAAGAAAGCTGAAGACAGCCTTCAAAGTCTAACTGGCATACTGGTAAATGTCTAACAAGTGACTGGAATTCAGAGAGAAAGAGTTTGATTTGTAGCATTGGTTGCTTTCCATGGTATAAATTCTCCCACAATGGTCAGTGTCTGACAAAACAATAGTTGAATTTAGTGGTTTCATGTGGAGTAACTCCTGCACTGTGTAGCAATTCTACTGTACAGCTAAGAAACACACAAGTTCAAAAGCATAGATAATAGTAATATGTGGAAATAATTAGAAAATGATTTTGAGTACATTTTACCTTTTATGTAGCATTGTTGATTGTAAACAACCAATTCTACAAATTTACTATGACGATAATCCATAAAGCACGCAATTAGTAAATAATGAATTGTTGTCTCTAAAAGAAATACAGAGCTAGGTTCCTGTAAGCCTTGGAAACCTTTGCCAACTTATTGATGCATAACTGTGCTTTATGAGTGCTTCTGTTTAAAGACACTGTATTAATATTCACTGCTGATTCATTAACTTTAAACTCACAGCACTATAATTCAGGACTGAACAAAAAGCTTATCTAACATACGTATTTTCTCTGTAAAACTCATCACAGCCTTCTTGTGCTTAGGAACACTGAACAGTACTTCATCACTATTCTTAGGAGCCATTTTTAATGGTGAAATCACCCACAGAAAACACGAAAATGTTTTTAAAAGCCCTGGCACTAAATAAATCACGAAAAAGGACGCTTGTTCACTGTATGAGCACTGACCTGAAACAAGGCCTTGTTTGATCTCATCTAGTAACAAGCACATCAAGGAACTTGAATTTTTTTTCACAATGCTAAATATATGCATGTCTTCAAAAGAACCACAAAGGTATACTAGTGTTGATTTGGGGCTTATATATAAATTTTAGTGAGGGAGCAAATTCAAAAATATGAAACCTGTGCAAATGGACGTCTACTATAGAACTTAATTTTTAGGAGCAGTTGTGTTTGACAGCCCACTCCATAGAGTTCCTGAAAGTTAACGGTTGACTCTTAGGAGCCCAAATAAGCCAGCTCCAGCACAGCTTTGCTTGGTGTAAACCTTATCTTGCTGCCATCGCAACTGGCCTGTTAACACCCACAAGGCAGAAAACAGTTCTTGTTTATTTTAGTACTTTGCACACTGCCTTGTTTATGACGGGCAATCTGAAATGGTTAATGACTAGATAGATGCACACACAAGATGAATGAATTCAGTTCTCTTCATGTTAGTATGGCAAAATAATCAATTCACTCTGGAAGAATGTTTTTATGTTTATAGAGTATCTTCCCATCCAGAGGGTGGTTTAGTTTTCAAAAAATTCTGTGGTCAGCATCTCATAAATTTACAGAGACCTAGATTTAGGTTATTTTCCCAAGGATGATTAGAAAGAGAGCCAAGATTCAGATAAAATTGTTACACTTCAGATCCCAGATACCAGCATTAGGTTAGGATTAGTTGTGTTCCTCCAATTAATGCACAAATACAACCAGGCTGTGTATTTGCAAGGAACCACACTTGCTTTAAAGTTTTCAACTTAACACGTCACTAAGCTGCCTCACATACAACAAAAGTACCTCCATTACTAGCAACTCTTCAGTCACTCACGCTACAAACTTTAGTCATCTGGATTTTTTTAAAGGCTTCAGATGACTGAAACAGAAATGTTTTAACCACAATTGTTTCTGTAGGAGCAGTTTAAATAAAACACGCCTAAAATGAATTATAGACAGAAGATAATTTCTAAATTCTCAAACAACAGAAATGTTTCTGCAAGCTTCTGGCTATCTCCTAAATCATATTTCCTTTAAGAGTAACTTGTTTCCTGTGTATGTCCACACACCACAAGTTATCTGTTTTTTAACTTTTACTAATGTTTTCTCTTTCACTTGCAGCTGTGTCTAACAAAGAAAAGATTTTAATTGCCTTTGTACTTGATGTGAGCGGAGAAACACAAGAGCCACATTGAGGTTCAGAGGCTAGTCAGCTAAAGATAGAAGTTAAATGATACAGTTCTGTAACACAACCTTATAAAGCCTAAAATTCAAGTCACCAAAATTCAAAAAATCTGGAATTTCAAATGGTTTACTCAACTGGACAGCCATATTCTGAAATTTAACTCAGTCTCTGATTATAATAATCAGCAGTACTTACAGTATGTGGTTCATGGTAGGTACTCAGCAAATGGTTGGATACTGCTAATTTAGGAGCAAGATAAAATGTACATACAATCATTGAATGAAAGGCCTCTCAGCTATTGCAATGACCAAAGAGCCACCAGTTACCTCAACATTCAGGAAGAAGTGTTTGAATTAAATATGAAGTAATTCAGCACTGCTGGGCACCATAGTCTTAGTACATATTAATATACAGTTCATAGCTTTATTTCACTTATGCAGAGAAATGAGACTCAACAAAAGAATGTAATAGTACCTTCCAAGGGGTAACACTTAGGAAAGCTCAAGAAAGTTTACTGAAATTAAACTAGGAAAGGTCAAAAGCAGATAAGACCCTTCACCCTCTCTGTTTAATATTCAGGAATTTCTTTTGAAATATACAATCACTATCACTATCACTATCTTCCCGTTAATCATCTATTTGCTAGAGCGGGCACAAGTATATCTCCATATGTCCTGTCTCATGCTAGAAATATACAATAGGGCTCATATATTGATATAACTTTCAAATATTTAGTGAAAAAATCAACATCATACCTTTTACCTGTCAAGTTATTTGAACAGGAAGTTTTAGAGATAGAAATTAAAATATTGCAGTTATAACCTATACTTCCTATAACCAATAATTATAGGGAAGAAGTTCAACGGTAAAATACTGTTCTTAGCCATCAATCTACTCTAGATGAATTAATTAGTAATAAACTGGGCCAGAGTGATAGTCCAGCAAGTAGAGTACTTGCCTTTCACACAGCGGACCTGGGTTCGATCCTTGACATCCCATATGGTCCCTGGAGCACCACCAAGAGTAATTCGTAAGTGCAGAGCCCCTGAGAATAGCCAGGTGTGACCAAAAAAAAAAAAAAGACAAAAAACCCATTAGTAATAACAAAAGTCAAAGATTTGAGAAATATTTTGGAAGAGTTTCATTTGGAAGGCTACATTTGAGGGACAAATTATATACTAAAATTGCAAAAGCCCATAATCATTCCTTGGAGTCAGTTATTACGTCCCAGTGCCTCTCTTTGCTTCCTATTTGAAGTAATGATTTGAAGGCCATATTAGGACACATTTTCATTTCTCTTCAAAATATGGGACTAGAGCTATAGTCCAGCGGGTAGGGTGTTTGCCTTGCATGCAGCCGATCCGGTTCGATCCACAGCATCCCATATGGTCCCCCGAGCACTGCCAGGAGTAGTTCCTGAGTGCAGAGCCAAGAGTAATCCCTGAGCACCGCTGGCTGTGACCAAAAAAACCAAAAAAAACAAAAGTATGTTATCATATCATACAAATATCATTATCCCTCTAATACCATCCACTAGAGGCCTTCAGCCTTGTAACCTTCTCCCCCGTTTGGTTACCTCATTCTGCACAGTCCAAAGGTTTGTTTCATTAGACTCTGCTGGTTCCCTTTGTCTCCTCATATCCCACATATGAGCTATGATCATTTGGCATTTGTTTTTCTACTTAAGATTTATGTTGCTTATTTTATTTTTTAAATTTAATTTAATTTTTTTTTCGGTCACACCCAGTGATGCTCAGGGTTACTCCTGGCTCTGTGCTCAGGAATTACTCGTGGCACTGCATGGGGGACCATATGGGATGCCAGGGATCGAACTCGGGTCATCCACATGCAAGGCAAGTGCCCTACCTACTGGACTATCACTCCGCCCCGATTTATTTTGCTTTTTGTGAGTAAAGTTCCTCATTCCTAAATTCCATCTAAGTTGTCACAAAAAAAACAAGATGTTATATTTTCTTGTAGTTAAGTAGTATTCAATTGTGTATGTTTATCATCTTTTTATCCATCTGTCATTGGACACATATTTTTCTATATTTGGATATTGTAAATAGTGTTTCAATAAATATAGTTTCCATATATCATTTTGGATTGTTATCTTTGTACTATTCAAATAAATCTATGAGAAGAATTTGTGGAATATAAGGTGTAGAGCTACTTTTAAAATGTTGACTAATTTTCATGCTATTTTGATTTGAGAGACGGTTCCAATTGCTAGAGCACATACTTTTCATGTGGAAGTCCTGGATTTGATGCCTACAACCATGGCCCCCCAAATTTCCATACTAGTTTTCAGATACTGGACCAATTTACATGCCTAGCAAGAGTGTACACTCCTACATTCCTCCACACTCTTTCCTTTTGTTTATAGGTCATTCTCACAGGTATGACGTTCATAGCCTGGTCATTTATTCCCCTGGTAATAAATGATAGTGAACATCTTTTAGTGCATCTGTTGGACTTTCATATTTCCTCTCTGAGAAGTATCGGTTTAGCTCTTCTCCCCACTTTTGATAGGGTTGTTTGTTTCCTTATTGAGTTTTGTGAATTCCTTATAGATCTTCGGCATTAGCCTTTGTTAGATGTTGGGGTGTGAATATTCTCTCATTTAACACGTGTCTTTTTATTCTAATGAGTTTCTTTCACTATGCAGAAACTTTTTAGTTTGATATAATCCAATTTGTTTACTTTTGTTTACTTTTCCTATTTCCCTTGACATTTGTAGTAAAATTCCTGAAGATATCATGAATAATTTCCTTTTTCCTTCAGTGTTATGGGGGGGAAGTCTAACATCCAAGTCTTTAATCTATTTTGAGTTGACTTTTGTGCCTGTTTCGAGGTAGTCATCCAATTTCTTTTAGACAGCATGTAGTTCTACAGTTTTCCTAGCATCACTTCCTGAAGAGATTTTCCTTTCTCCATTTTATCCAGCATCTCATATTCTCATATGTATATACGTATATACATATATATGTATATACATATATATGTATATGCCTACATATGTAAATAGGTATATATGCAAGATATAATATTTCAGTTGTAATTTACTGTCTTTGAAAACTTGCATACAAGTTAAATCCCAAATACCATGGAAGTCACTGCTTAAATTATGCCACATCAGTTCAAGAGAATTATATACAGTCACTTAAAAGAAAGAAATGGATGGCTATATTAATATAACAATGAACACAATATCATACTAGGTAGAAAAAGAAAATTCTAGTATAATACTACATAGCACTACAAGATTTTTTTGTTTAAAGAACATTAATATGATTATATTTACATACACTTGAAAATATATAAGTATAGAAAAGGTATAAGGGAGACACAATAAATTACAATTGTGACTTCTGGGAAGGTGAATAAATACTCAAGTGATGAAGCATCCAAACTATGTGTGCTACAGATTGCCAAAGTTTTACAAGTAGACTTTTATTTGTGTGTTGCTTAACTGATTTTTATAATAAAAACAAAATACATCATGAAATTGGTTTTGAAAGCCTTGATCTGAAAAAAGCTTGCTACTAGAAGGCAGAAAAGCAAAATGTAGCTTTAGAAAAATAAATATAAGAGACTGCATATCTGTCGGTAACTGAAGGTTCAAAGACCACTTGCTGACTCTCTACACGAAGTTAAAAATTGGCCACTGGAAGGAGGAAGCCAGGAGTTATGGGATATTCTCTTAGTTGCTTGGATTTGACTTATCTTATTAGTCTCTAGAAAGAACAGGGAGTAAATGTTTTTCTTTCCACTTGTCTCTGCAGTAGATTCAAGAGACCCATAGCGCCCTCGGCATGCCTCCCATCAAGAGATGGGGTATGTTTCCATCCTCCCAAATCTAGGCATGTCCTGTGACTTGATTTGACCAGTGGAACATGATGTAAATAGTAATAAGCTTGTTCCAAGCCCACCTTTGAGAATTCTGACAGCTTTTCTCCATAGGGGGAAGTCATCTGTCAGGTGAAAAGTCTGACTATGCTGAGACCACCATGGAAGAACCCTGCTAGCAATGTATAGAAGTCATTTAGCAAAGAATTGAAGGCTGAGAGCTCAATTGAAGACCCCAACTGAGCTCTCAGCCAAATTCTAGTATCATGCAAGCCAGCCGGCCAAGGTCCCAGATATTGTGAATCAAAGACAAGCCATTCCACTGTGCCTTTCCAAATTCCTGACCCGTAAAATTGTGAGCAAATAAAAGAGTTATTGGTTTAAACCACTAAGTTCTAGGGTCATTTGTTACTCAGCAATAAATAA
>JAJIBD010037670.1:0-16036 GCA_021461705.1 Cryptotis parvus
GATTTGGTTTTATTAAGGAAAACATCACAGTGAAGTAAACATAAAAAGGAATTTTAATAGATGCTAATTACTTTTATTTTATTAAACATTAAAACATGATGACTTACAAAGTTATTCATAGTTGGGTTTCGACACAATGTGTTCAAACAACAATCCCACCACCAATATTTTCTTTGTTTCCACCTAGGTCATCTTGACAGGCACAGTTTTAACTTTTGTTGCTGAAGTTTAGATTTCTTGTTTTCATTGCTGTTGACTCTGTGTTTTTTTCTTAATTTATTATACCACCGTGAGGACATACAATTACAAGGATGTTCATAATTGAGTCTCTGTCATGCAGTGTTCCAGCACCCATACCTTCCACCAGTGCCCCATTCACTACCAATGTCCTAAACACCCAACCTTCCGCCCCTATAGCAGTCACCTTTTCTTTATCTTTCTCACTCTCTGTCTCTGTATTTCTTTCTCTTCTCTTACACTCTGTGGCTTGTCCTACACATATTAATGGTTTATGATGTCTCTATGTATATATTCAATAGTGAGTTCTAGTGTGACAATATTGTTCCACATTTTCCATCAATCTCCACAGTTTTTTTGCAACTAAAATGATCATTACAGTGTATAAATGTGAAAGATCCTGGGAAGGACCTGGTCCTAATTTCCATTATTGTCTAAGTCTGTCACTCAGCCCCTGAGCAGCCACATACTGGCGTAGCTGTGGGTCTGGTGTGTCTCTCATCTGGTGGTGCTGGCTGTGGAGGCTGTGAACCCACAGCCACACCCACCGACATGGAAGTGGAGGGACTGGGGTAGGAGCCCAAATCTCCGCCCCAAGTCTGGTAATCGTGCCCCCACCTCACGTGTTTGCTAACCCTAGGAGCTATGTTGGACTCGGCCAGGAGCTGAGCCATTTACCGCCCTCCGAAACTCCATGGGCTGCTCACGTGGGGCCAAGCAGCACAACTGTGAGTCTGGTGACTCTGTGGTTTTGATATTTAGCTATATTACTCCTTTATACCACTGATGTGCTTGAACCTATTATTGACTCCAGCCCCCCCTTGGTTACCATCCAACTCTTCTTCCCCCTATCAATTTTCTTCCCTTTTCCTCTGGGGCTAAGGGTGACTTAGGCATACATCCTTTCAAACATTACATTCTCTCATCAGTTATTTTGTGGTAAGACACATACAAAAGATGTCATCCTGTCTTTATCTTTCTGCTTCTGGCTTACTTCATTTAACATAATATCTTCCAGTTCCATCCATATTGCAGTGAATTGCATGACTTCATAATTCTTTACAGCTGTGTTGTATTCCATTGTGTATATATGTCACACCTTTATGATCCACTTATTTATTGTTGGACGGGTTTATTCAGTATCATAGTTGTTGTACTAAGTGCTGAAATGAATATATATATAAGTTGTTGTACTAAGTGCTGAAATGATATATATATATACTTGTGTGTGTGTGTGTCTATGAATGAATATTTTTGTGTCCTTGGTGTAGATACCCAGAAGTGAAAATGCTGGTTCATATGGAAGCTCAATCCCTTTTTTTTTTTTTTGGTCACACCCGGCAATGCTCAGGGGTTTCTTCTCTCTCTGCACTCAGGGGATTACTCCTGGCGGTGCTTTCGGGCGACCATATGGGATCCGGGGATCAAACCCGGCCAGCATGGGCCGGCATGTGCAAGGCAAATCCCTACCCGCTGGGCTATTGTGGAAGCTCAATTCTTAGTTTATTAAGATATCCTCCAAACTATTTCCCATAATTCAGAAACGTTCTTAAAAAATTAAGGCCAATCCTGTCTGGTCTTGTCATTTGGTTTCACAGTTTACACAAAGGATCCAAATTTTTTGCAGACTTACTGCATCAACAGACTTATGAAATGCCTTAGTGTCCATCCTATATTTTGCTTTTCAAAGAGAAGACCCTAAATAAAACCAAGATGAGACCCTAGCAATGCTGACAAACTTGTCCTTTCTTCTAGCAACTGATTTCAACTGTCAGACTTAGGTAAAATCATATAATGATTAAATTATTCTTACATTAGTATTTCTTTATTGTATCCAAGCAGGAAAAGACTCAAAACAATCCATTGGTGTTAATGATGCAAACTACTAAAAATAACTTACATTGAATAGCTCTTGTGCTAACAGTCCTTAATGTATTATATCTTTTAATAATCTATTTTAATCCTCATAATAGCCCACTGAGGTAATGAATATATGCTAGCATTTCCACTTTGCACATGAGAGATTTAAATATTGGGTGGTTAACACAGAGCCAGAGATATTAATATCTAATTGTCACATGTTATTCTGAATGGTTATTCCACTCTGTTCAGCTTTAATCAATATTGTTATTCTTCCTAATAACTAAAGCTTCAAATAGTCATCTGTAAATTTTGCATATGTAGTGTTCCTGAAATTAAACATTTACCTGAGTGCCTCACTTTAGTCCTTATGTTTGGATTAAGGTAGGCCAAGATGAACTGTATCCCGCGCAAGGGTATTGACCTTTCATAAGTCATCACCTTCATACAATAATTTAGGATTTTCTTAAAGGATTTCATAATTGATTTCTGGATTAAAAATCAAATTCTTAAACTTACATAAGCTGCCATTTCGGGTTTCTGTTATCCTTGTATATTATAAAATGTAATAAATCTCCTTAAATATTTTTAATTAAGTGATACATAGAGAACAGCTTGCCTTTAATAGAGCTCCTAACCGGATTGCAACGGGCCTTGTCTAAGGTATTAAAATAAAGAAATCCAATTATCTCTAATTGCTGCTCTCTATGGATACATTGCCTTCTCATTGGCACGTGGTAGCTGGTATTTTGGTGAAGGTAATGAGCTTTTAAGTTTTTTCAAGTGGAGATATCTGTTCTATATCTTCATCACATTTACTCTCCCCAACCCATTTTACACCTATGTGTCATTAAGACTTATAGCTCCAGTTATAGGAATACAAATATCAGGAATTGACTTCCTTTATAGATCATTTTATTCCTTGATCATTTGACATTCACTTGGTTTAACTTGTTTAAGCAGACAACATATGGTTGCACTGGTTAGAATGGAGTTTTCAAGATAATTAATATAAAACATATTTTTACCAAAGAGTATTATATACATATATGTTTATTTAATTTTTTATGTTATTCATATTTATATATCAAGTTTATATTTAATCTGTTAAACTATGAATGAATGAATAAAAATTGAAATAATGAATAACTTATCCTATCTTTCCAAGTGCTCAATACTATGCTGGTTTCTGATTTGAAGAAAAAGCTGCTCAAGATTCTATATACTTCTTACCATATATTCTGTACTCAAATATTGCCTGAGTCAAATCCTCAAGACTAAGGGGTATACTTTATAGATGAATTTTATATAGTTGGGTCTTTAGGCAGGTAAATAACTGCCATTTATTTATTATTATTATTATCTGTAAGATAAATAATAACATCATAGAAATGCTATTATAGAAATAGCATTATAGAAAATAGAAAATTGACTAAGGGTAAAATAGATGTTAGGAAGTTTGCCTCATTCTAAATTTATGTGATTTTAATAAATCTAATAATAATTCTTTCAAATGTTTCTGAGGTCAAAGAGATAGTACAGTGGTGAAGGTGCTTGCCTTGCATTCAGCAAACCCAGGTTTTAGTGCCAGCACATTTATCCCCTGAGAATAGCCAGAAGGGATCCCTAATCCACCAGAGCTAGGAGCAAGTTCTGGCACCTGTAAGTGTGACCTCAAAATAAATTTTGAAATAATAAAAAAGTTTATTTGAGTATTTTGTTCCAGGCCCACCCACCCCATTCTAGGTACTAGAACCTTCTGACAGTGAAAGTGGTGTAGAGAAAACAATAAAGAATCCCTTTTACTTTAAGGAACTTATTAAAAAGTACAAGAAATAACATACAACAAATATCTTCATAGAACATTCAATGCATAGTGCTACCCACACGGCAAAGCCTGGCAAGCTACCCGTGTCGTATTTGATATGCCAAGTACCAGTAACAATTATAGACCTCATTCCCATGACCTGATGGAATCGTTTGAGGCTCTTTATGTTCCTGGACAAGCAGGTGCCCTTGGGTTCTACTTGCATGAGACAGGACATATGGAGATGCAACTGGTGCCCGCTCGAAAGCAAATCGATAATGAACAGGAAGACAGTGACAGTGAACATTCAATGCAGAAAAATACATGTAAACTGTTTTAATTATTTAATTAATCATTCAATTATTTAATTAATGTTTTGCCTTTTGCATCATATCCAGAGATGCTCAGGGCCCCATATGGCATTCCAGGACCAAACCCAGGTCCACCACGTGGAAGGCAAACTCCCTACCCACTGTACTATTGCTCTGGGAAAAAATAACAACATAACTTTCGTGAAAGGATGTGTGAAAGTGTCATAGCATTTGTGAGATTCACTTTTGATATTTGAATAAAAGAAAATAAGGTAGCTAAGGATAGGTGAGGCACTTTTAATAGTTGTACCATCTTCTAATATTAAAGATTATAAAACTTTTTATTCTATTCCTAACTAGCATCCTTGTGACAGAGGTTGTTGTAGACACAGAGGGATAGTGTGAATGAGTTTTTATTATAATAATACCTTGGGTGTCTATTAGGAAAACTGAGGAATGCAATATCACTTCATTCTCAGTCGTTGATAATGAAGCGATTCATTCTAAGACTTGCTGATCTTCATTGTAATATTGCTAATGGTAAAGTCAGAGAAGAGTATGTAGATACCATTTTCCCCCTCTGTTTGGCCTATTTCAGAAATAGTAACATATAAAGTTGTTAGGAAATATGCTAACAATTGTGATTACATCATGAATGATAGTAACAAAAGTTAAACATTTATAGTATTCATATTTTGTGTCTATTGAACAATGGGAGAAATACTGAAGAAATAAACAAGTTGGCAAGTTTCTCTCTTTAGACCAGAGTATATCTTTAAGAAAATAAGCCTCTCAAGTATCCAAAAGCATTTTTATGCTAGTACACAAAAGAATTGCACATGCCTTCCATAGAGACGGGTTGGGGTGCAGGGGGTGGCAGTAGGAAAAGAAGGACATTGGTGGTGGGAAATGTACACTGGTAGAGGTCAGTGTTGGAACATGTATGACTGAAACCAGGTCATGGAAAGCCTTGTAACTATATCTCTTGATGATTTAATGAAAAAAAATTTAAGAAAAGAGTTGTTAACAATTCTACTTTTATAACTTACAAGGACTTGTTAAACTTTGATGACTTCTCAATAAGCGATTTATGTACAGAATTCTCACTTCTATTAGTTTCTTTAGTACAGTAACTGGTATCACCAAATTAAACACATCTTTCTAGAATAGTCTATGCATCTATTATTGGGGGTTCACCATGACCTTTAGTTACACAAGTAATGAAACTCTCTATATGTTGCATTACCTCTTTCTGTGTATGCAATATTTTGTGGAGCTGTTTCTATATCAACATATACAGAGCTGACTCCCATTCTTGCTGTTTTTTGCTATTTCATTTTAATATGTCGCTGTGATTTTCTTATTAAATCAATACATTACTCTTGATATTTTAAAACAAACTAGTAATGAGGAATTTAAAACTAAGAAATTTTAATCCCTCATAATTTTAATATCATGCATTTTATATAGACATTTTATGGGAAAAGGAGATAGCCTAGAATTTGGCTCAACTTACTTTATTTTTTCTTCTAACTTCACATCTGTTTCATTATCCTTTCAAAAATAACAGCTAGCTTGGCTGGAACAATAGCACATCGGGTAAGCGCGCATTTGCTTGCACGCGCCACCTGGGTTTGATCCCTGGCATCCCCTATGGCCCCACGAGGCACCGCCAGGGAGTAATTCCTGGAGTGAAGAGCCAGGAGTAACCCCTGAGCATCACTGTGTGTGACTCAAAAGCAAAAACAAAATAACAGCTAGAGCTTTCCTTGGTCAGTGGAAAGATCATGAATTTGGTAAGAAATAGTTGGGCTCATATTTATGCACGCTGTCTTCCATTACTGTGTAGGTGGGTGGTTGAACAAATGGATCTGGGACTACCTTGTGATATCTTTAAATTAAGAATAGTAGTAGTAGCGGCCTCCCATAATGCAACTGTAAGAATATAGCAAAATAACCCATAAAAATCACGTGAATTGCCAAGCACATACAAAATGTTCAAAAAAGAGATAATCAAGAAGTCACATTATGGAGAATATTTATTGAACAGTGGAAAAAATGCTAGCTTACATGATAATAATGATTATACCACAGAGCCAACAATTTCCCATGGTTATCAAAAATTACCGAAAACACTGGAAATTTTTCTTTTTAATTGAGACTATCTTTCATTACCAATCCAATTTCTCAGGGCTACTTTTTACATCCTTGTTCCTTAAGGTATAAATATTGGGTTGAGGGCAGGGGTAAAGTACTGTATACAGTAAAGAGAAAGTAACCTCCAGAAGCTATAATAGAAGGCCCTAACCATAGACAATCTTCTAATGTTCCATAATACAGACTGACCACTGTTAGATGGGAAGAACAGGTATGTAAAGGCCTTCTGCTTCCCCCTGTGAGAGGGTCCTAAAATTGTGGAGATTATATGTTTATAGGAAGCCAAATAGAGTTAGCAGGAAGGGACCTAGGGCAAATACCATGAGGTGCAAGAGGAAAGAAGCCAACTCAGCTACTTGGAAAGTATCCGATGAGAGGCTAGCTTCATGATGGGCTTCAAATCACAGAAGAAGTGATCAATCATTGCCAGTACAGAACGTTAACCAAAAATGAGAACCATGAGAATGATGGGGTGCTAGAAATCCAGCCACCCAAGAGAAGGCACTAAGCTAGCTGTAAGCAACCACAGTGATCCATGATGCTGGAGTAGTGTAATGGGTTACAGATAGCAAAGTAATCCATCATAAGACATAACAGCCAGGAAGAAACATTCTGTAGCCACTAAGAAGCAAAGAAATAAAACTGGCATGCACAGCTTGGGAAGGTATAGGGACATGAGCTGATATCAATGTCCTCAGCATAAATGGTCTATTGTTGTGGTGTGAACTGAACTCTGGTAAGAGAAATGGCAAAGAAATACATGGGGGTGTGAAGAGAGCGATCAGATGAAACAACAATTAGAATTACAATGTTGCCCATGAGAGTCATCAAAATAGATTACCAGAAATATTCCAAAAGAAAGAAATGTAAACCATGGAGATTCCCCCCAAAACCCAAGAATAATTACGAAATTTGGGTCAGTTTATTTTTCCCGTTAGCCATGGCCTGTATCTAAAAAAGAGAGGTAGAAAGAGAGAAAAGAAAGGGAAGGAAGGCAGCAAGAAGAAGAAAGAAGACAGAAAGAAAGTAATCCAAACACTGTATTCAGACAAAACAAAGGAAATTTCTTTGATGCCTAAAGCAGAGTAAAGGCATAACTGGCTCAGCTATGTTCATAATTTTTTGGATATCTCCAAGTGGTGATTATCAGACTTCCAGGGCCTACTTTTGCAATTCTTGGCCAACTGGGCCATTAGTTTAATGCCACAGGACCAAAATAAAAGACGCTTATTTAGGCTTTCTTGTACTGTGGACAACCAGGAGTACTCCTAATAATGCTTGGGGACCCTCTAATGCCATGTTTTTGTGTAATTAGCAGACTCCAGGATATATCAAGCAGTGCGGGAAGGGCTCTTGAAACTGTGCTAGGGACATGCAAATCATTCCTCTAACTCTTGTAGAATCTCTAGTCAAGTTCAGCTTTTTAAATTTTTTGTTGGTGTTGCTTTTTATTTGTTAGGCGGACCACACCAAAGCTAAGTTGTACTCTGTTTCTGTGCTCAGGGCACCCTGAATTTTAAGGAGACTTGCCAACAGTGCTTGTGGATGGAACCAGGGTCAACAGCATGCAAGGAGAGGGACCTTAACCCCTGTACTATCTCTCCAGCTAAGAGTTTTACACTTTGGAGGCTATGAGCCACATTCAGCTCTTTTCAGACCTTCTCCTGGCTCAGTGCGCGATCTCACTCCTGGAAGAGCTCAGAGGAACTAACATGTTACAAAAGCCCAACCAGGCCAGTAATATCCAAGTTAAGAGTGTTACCTCCTACTATCTCTTAGGCTCACTCCAGCTAATATTTTTAATTTTAGCAAATGGACGCCAAAGCGTTTCTCAGGGGACATTCAGAAGGATTTAATCCAAGAGTTCAAAAAATCCCATCATTTATAGAACTGTTCACTCTTTAGGATGTGAATTTGACAAAACTCTGGCATATTGTAACAAAGATCTATTGCCAAAAATAGGAGGAATAAAGGGCTTTGGTTGTGACTGAGTGGTAGAGCACAGTATCTCTGATTTGTGAAGTCCTGAACAAAGTTGCACCACCGCAAAAATAATAATTTCCCGCTTTCCTTGCCTCTTGCTGTGGCTATTTCCTATGGATGCTAGTTGTGATCATCACCAACAATAAATATTTTTTGAACCACAATATCATACCATAATATAAATTGTATTAGAGCTACATAAAGTCTATTTCCTGTTCTAGAACCATACCAATTAAATAACATTAATGGAATTTCATTAAGCTAAAAGATGTCTAATCCTTAAAAATGGTTTGCAGAAAGTTCTTTAAATTTTAGTAAAGGATACAATGAAACTAAGAAACTAATGTTTGTAGGGAGTGGTAAATGATAGTAGAAAGAGTCCTACCCAGATTCAAATCCAACTACTTCAGCCTATTTTTCTCTGAATAAATCTTATAATTTACAAGACACTTTTATTATTTATAGACTAAAATAATAATTATGTGTAGCATGCTTTTTACAACTACTGGTTCCTATTAAGATTCAGTATATTCCTCCACTCAGTAAATATTTTAATCACTCTGACTCACAGTTACAAAGATATTTATGATTGAATTTCAGGTGTTCCAACACAAATTTTTTCACCAGTGACGCCCACTACATTCAATTAGTGTTCCTCGTTTCCTCCCCATCCCACCGAGCCTGCCTCTGTCCAATTGGTGAGTGTTGTGCTGCCTACCATGTGTGAGATCTTTGAAAAGTAATTTCTACTAAAATAATGAAACATGTCGAAGAATATCTAACAAACTAGGAATATTCTTTATGGTTCCAAAATTAACTTTATGCTAAAAAGCAAGAAAAGTAACTTATAAATTATTTTTGAGTTTGTCTACATATAATGCTAAAACTCAAATAACTCAAACAAGAAATAAGGTGTGTGTGCATGTGTATAGGAAGTTGCAGTCTTAGTCATTTTGTTTTGCTTTTTAGGTCACACCAGCATAACCCTAAAAGGGTCCCAGCGATAGGCCCAGTGGTAGGGCATTTACCTTGCATAGCCTCTGTGCTGGCATGAGTTCAATCCCGGCATCCCATACAGTACCCGAGCACCGCCAGGAGTAATTCCTGAGTGCCAAGCCAAGAGAAACCCCCCTGATTATTGCCGGGTGTGACCCCTCCCCTGCCATAAAAAACAAAAAAAAATCCCTAAAATATTAAGACCCAAATATCAGGGAAGAACTGTCATAACATAATTGTGAATGGAATAGAAAGTGTATTCGAGGCAGAAGGAATACATCTTAGGAAATAATCAAAATATTAGAACAAAACCCACAAATGCATTGGATAAAAGTCTAGTATATGTAGAAAGGGAGAGAAAGAGGCAAGATATTGAAAGAAAGAGCAGAATAGAAGAGGAATGAGAATATAGTCAAGGACCAGATCATTCATTCAGGTTCTTATAAGCCACTAAGCAATCCCAGATTATACACTATAAGAATTCATTGGAGGGCAGTAAGTGGAAATATGATCAAATTTGTAGATAAAATCACTTTTGATACTGTGAGTAAATTGGAGGGGAAGTAATGAGACATTCAAGAGTATTTCACTGAGCTAAGCGATGATATAAACCTAAATAAATTAGTTACAAAGAAGATGGTGAGACAACAGTTTCACCATACATTTTTCTTTTGGGTCACACCCTGGCGATGCTCAGGGGTTACTCCTGGCTTTGCACTCAGGAATTACTCCCTGGCTTTGCGTGGTGACCCTATAGGATGCCCGGGATGAAACCCAGGCCAGCATAGGCGGCCGACGTGCAAGCAGACACCCTCGTGCTGGGCTAGCACTCCAGCCCCTCACCATACATTTTGGAGGTAGAAATGTCGGAGCTGCCAAATTAGATATGATAAGTGATGAAAAGTGAATTATTGAAGATTACTCCTGAATTTCTGGCGTAACTGGCTTCATATATTATTTAAATGGTAATATTGTGGAAGGAAAATTTATGGGAAATGCAAAGCTCAGACTGGTGGCATTAAGTTTAAGATGATTTTAGGAATTCTGAGTGGAGCAGAGAAGCAGAATTCCTGGTTTGAGAGTATAAAGTCAAAGGAAAGGACTGATAAGGAATTGAAAGAGAAAGAGAGAGAAGAGCTAAGAACCTACCATAGAGACAGTCTAGGGAGGGGGAGGTGGGGTTATTGGTGGTAGGAAGTAGGCACTTGTGGAACACTGTATGACTGAAAACTTGACATGAACATCTTTGTAATTGTATATCTCACAATCGTATAATAAAATATTAAAAAATTGGAACCATAAAGATATAGAGACTTCAAGACCAGTGTATATGTAAGGTGACTTACAAGGAGATCATGAGTATAAATAATTTGCTATACTAGCTTTACTAAGCATAGGGAAGCTTAGTAAGTATACTTAGTTCTTTTCCTAAAATTGATAGAGAAGTGAAATGGAGTTTGAAATTGAATAGCCTCGCATGTATTCTGACTGGGTTTGATTCCCCAGCACAGTAATAAAGTCTCCTCAGTTGACTATGGTGATCACTGAGCATAGAACCAGGAATAAGTCTTTATACAGCTGGGAGTGGACCAGAAAACAAAAACAAAAAATATATAAAAAGTAAAGGAGTTAGTGAGGTAGGATGAACCTCAGAAGGAAACAAAATAGAAGACACATTTCAAAATAATCACAGCATTGAAGGCATTATGAGGGAAAAGTGAATACATAGAATAAGTAGTGTTATATTTGTTTGGAAGGGTAATATATTCAGTGGAGTGGTATTGCGATTGAAGAGGAGAACAGACAAATTGAGTGGTAACCACAGAAGAAGAAGAGCAAAGACCTTATCTTTTTGTATGCCAATGAAAATGATCCAACATAAAGGGGATATTGATGATGCACAAGCAAATGAGAAACTAATTTGGGGAATAACACTCTTATCAAGTGCAAACAAGGGGATACAGAGCACAAAGGCTTATTTTTGGTAAAGAGAGACCCGGGCGATGAGTACAGCGGGTAGGCGCTTGCCTTTCATGACCGACCCAGTTTTGGGTTGATCCCCATGCCAAATGGTCCCGAAATTCTCAGGAGTAATTCCTGAGCGAAGAGCCAGGAGTAAGCCTTGAGCGTCGCCGCGTGGGACCCCGAAAAGACCGAAAAGAATTTTTGCTAAAGATAGCAACTGTGGATTTCTTAACATGCGGAGGACTACAGAAAATTAGATACAACTGCAGTTAAATTCCTCTATTTAGTCTTAGGATGATTTTAGCAGGTTTACATTTAATGGTTTGATTTTTTCTCAATAACTCCAGAGAAGAAGTTGTGTAAACTCAATGGAGGACATGTCGGAAAGTTTAGTCAAAGAAAACCCTAAAGTAGTCACATTTGCAAAGATGTAAGCTATCCTACTAGAATATATACTACGATTTCTACCTTGTCTTCTGTGGTGTTGTTTGAGTGGTTAGGATGGGTTAAGAAATAGTTCTAACCAGTTCTGTCTAATGTCAACCATAGGGTAAAGAGAAACAAAGTTCAGTGGTGTTTGTGGGGAAAAAGTAATTTGAAAGAACTACTAAGCAAAGTGTTATCTTTCCACTCCCTGTGGTTATTGGCAACAGAAATAATTTTAAATTAACATTGATCCACACTAATTTTAAGTGAAAACAAATGTATTTATTAAGATCTCATTTTCAGCCAATAACTTCGTGTAAGAACACCCATCCAGTTTTCTAGTTCTTTCTACTTCCAGTATCATTTACTTTCATACGTTCTGCCTTTCCCTCATTTCTCTTCCAGTGTTTCTGTCTTTTAATTCTGTCTTAATGTGAAATATATAAATTTTGAAGAAATTCTTACCAAATAATTAGCTGATTACCAAATATCAGCTTAATAATTTATATGTTACCTTAAGGAAATTTCAGACCCATAATTTCCCATCTTTTGTTTGAAAAATTTTAACTGTCTTGTGTGAAATATTTTGGGAGTAGGTTATCCATTTGTCTGATCCAACATTTTTTAGGTGAGAAAATTGATGATTGTAACTTTATAAAAACATTGTATTTGCATTCCAGTGAAAACTCTCTGGAGAGAAAAAGCTAATAGCATGCACACTGATTTAGAAACAAATTTATAAGATATTAATTATATTATGAGCCAAGAGTATTTGTCAAGTAACTGATAATTGGACTCATACAAACATTTCCACCATCTAAGCTGAAAAACAAATAAAATAATTTGAGGCAGATTCTGATGATGGAGATATAACAAAAAATTCTGCTTCAGGAAATATGTTTTGAGGACATGATGCAACAAACTATAGAGGTAGTGGAGAATGTCCAGAAAAAAATCAGGGTTTAGGAGAAAATATTAAGCATCCTTGTCAAAGTAAATAGTTGAGAAAAGTTCTGGTATCTTAAAGGAAAAATTTGTCATTAATTTGGGGAAGTGGTTTGAGTAATTTGTACATCAGTAAAAGAGGAATCACATGAATTTTTTGAAGAAACAAATAACATAAAGTTTATAAGTACATATAAAAATGTGAGAGAAATTTAAGAAAGTGGCATCACAGAGTCCAAGGTAAGACATGAATAATTAAATTTGTTGGTAAAGAAAATACTCTGAACATTGGAGATCATGGGCAAGAAATCTGACTGCAGTAATATGAGGCAGTGAAAAGCAAAGCAAAACAAAATATCAAGTTATTATTTCAGGAAGATGGTGAAGTAAAGGAGAGGGAAGAGAGTGGAAAAAAAAAAGTGGATGGAATTTTTTTGTTTATTCTTGCTTTTGCATTTAGCAAGAGAGGAATTTCATCAAGGAGACACATTTCCTTTTAGCGGAAAGAAAGAAAATCTTATGGAAGAGAAGAGAAATATCATTTATCAGTGGTATGTATAATAACTGGATGACTAATTTCATTGAGTAAAGGGGGGAACTAGATCAACCTTGACCCCATAGATAAAAGTAGAAGGACAGAGAAGGAAAGAAATCAAGTGGGGAAGGAAGAAGAGAATGGATGTTATGTTGGAACAAGGATGAAGGGCCTGATTATACAGGTGATGTGGGAGAGTGGTATATATGCAGAGCACAGACTCAATAAAACTGAAAACATGAAATCTAAACTACAAATACCAAACTTTGAAATGTTCCTGTCAAGGTGATATGTGAAGGGGACAAGAGGCAGCATGGAACACTGATAAAGGAAACAACACTGGTGGTGGGATTGGTGTTGACATTTGTTTACATAAACCAGCTATCTATAGTTTTTGTAGTTCTTTATTAAAGAACTACAATAGTTCTTTGCACTAAAAAAAACTAAAGAAGAGGCAAAAGGTATAAAAGGGTTGGGCAGGTAGTGATTATTAAGATAATTACCCCATACTTGCTCTTCCACTTCGTTTGGAAACTAAAGTCATTTTTTTTGATGGGCTATGATGATCCCATGGCAGAGATATTCACTTTGCTTTCAGAGCCTGTCTTCTGTTCGATCTGTAGATGAGGAACTCAAAATACTGCAGAACTGCTGACTAAAGCATTTACTAGGCAGCAAATTTACTGTATCACTAATGTATTGTTTGGAATAGGGAGTGCCTCCATCTACAGCATGACATACATATCACTTATTATTCATTTTAAAAAAGTTCTGACAGAACCTTCAGAACTTTTCCTTAATATAGCACAATTACACATTTCTCTCAATCTTTCATGGAGCCTTAACGGTTTCCTGAAAGGAACAATGACAGCCAACCTAAAAGGCACTTTTGGTTTTCTCAGGTTATTTTACAAATTTTTTTACTCCTATGATGACCCCTTTGGGTTTAGAAAGAGCATAACGATGGCCAAAGTCTATCCTTTTAAACACTCCAACAGCCTTCTGAGCAGAACTGGCAAATATACTTCAAATAAGAAAACCAATTATCTTTTAAGTTTAGCTCCCAAGGAGCTGCACTTAGTGAGATCAATGTTGGACTTGCATGATATCCTGAACTTCCATTCAGTGACCGCTGACTAATGGTGTGAAATTGATATTGGCGATCTGACATGTCACATGGGTCACCATATCGACCTATCTAGACAGCCTCCAGAGGCTGCTGAAAGCAGAAAGCAATAGCCTGAAGAAAGTAAAATGTGAAAAGCACAAAAAATTGTGACTAAATGTCTCAATTCTCACCTGAGTCTTTCAATACATGTGTAATCTAGTATGTCACTTATCTACCTCAAGTCCAGTTCTATTATTATTATTATTATTTTGAATGGGAGCAATAATCCCTGTCCTGTTGATCACATAAGGTTGGTGTTTGCCCAAGTGTGGAAAACACTTCATCAATTGAAAAAGGCATAAGTTTTTTGCTTAATAAAATATTTGAGGTATATGTTAATGATATTGTGGATCATAGAAATCAAAGAAGATTTTATGTTAAAAACTAAAATGGACTTCTGATACTGGAAGTAAAATTACATTTTTGTTGATAAGGCATATCCTTAAAGCATCTGAATCACTTCCTAAAAGTTATCAACTTTCTATTTAAGTGGGCTCCCTAACATTCTAAATGTCTATAAAGTTGATAGTCGTGGAGGTTGATGATGGGAAAGAATATGGGAAAACACCAATGGAGCAGTTAAGTACTAGTGGTGGGAGTGGTGGAGAAATATTATGTTTAAAAAAACTCAAGTATAAACAACTTTGTTAATCATAGCTCTTCAATAAAATGTTTATGTAGATTCTACATTCTATGTTGAACCAATATTACAGTTTGCCCCTTATAATAAAGATAAAATTTCTTTTGCACAAGTTATCAAAAGTAGTCCTTTAAACCAATGATATTATTTTTCCATCTTTGTTACATGGATCACATCTGGCCTCCTAATGAAATTTTTTTCAATACTAACTTTATATAAGTAGTGATTTCCATGTCACACAGAAAAATATTGATTGAAGTAATGAAATTACTGGTTGGGATAATTAATAGCATTTAGCAGCTAACTGTTTCTTAATTGGCCATATGAACATCTTATAATTTGCGCATTATATAGCTAGTAAAATTATGTGAAGGCTATAAACCAGAGAAGGAAAAGGTATGACAATTCTCACTTTATTTTGGGTCAGTATCATAGCTGCCATTTAGTTATGAAATTCATAATCAGTATCAGGCCATCGTATTTGTAACACAGGCAGTACTTGCAATGTGAAAAAGAAGGGAAGTTTAATTCTAATTCATGAGCTCACTAATAAGTGACCTTAATGATAATTGAAAAAGAAAGAAAGTAATTGTAACATGATAAATTCAAATGTTATCACTATACAGGAAGTAGATGTCGCACAGAAAAAATGAGCTCGAGCACATTGTAATATTGAAGGTCTATAGTAAAAAGCTGCCAAGTGTTTAAATTTTTGCTTTCCAGGCACTTTATGTAACATTTATTAATCTTTTATTTTTATTTTTAATCTTTTATTTTTACAATTACAAAGATATACAATTAAAAAGTTCATATTTTGGTTTTGTATACAGTGTTCCAAAAGACCCATCCCTCCACCAGTTCATCTCCCACCACCAACGCGCCCCGGTTCCCCTCTCCTCCCCAGCCCTCCATGGCAGGTTCTTTGTATTTTTCCCTTTCTTCCCTTTCTTTTACTCCTTCCAGAATATGGATTACAAGGAACATACATTAAAGGGCACATGTGTAT
>JAJIBD010037671.1:0-22395 GCA_021461705.1 Cryptotis parvus
GATTTGGTTTTATTAAGGAAAACATCACAGTAAGAAGTAAACATAAAAGGAATTTTAATAGATGCTAATTACTTTTATTTTATTAAACATTAAAACATGATGACTTACAAAGTTATTCATAGTTGGGTTTCCGACACAATGTGTTCAAACAATCCCACCACCAATATTTTTCTTTGTTTCCACCTAGGTCATCTGACAAGCACAGTTTTAACTTTTGTTGCTGAAGTTTAGATTTCTTGTTTTCATTGCTGATGACTCTATGTTTTTCTTAATTTTTATTATACCACCGTGAGACATACAATTACAAGGATGTTCATAATTGAGTCTTCCTGGCATACAGTGTTCCAGCACCCATCCTTCCCACCAGTGCCCCCATTCTCACCCACCAATGTCTAAACATCTAACCTCAGCCTGCCCCTATAGCAGTCACCTTTCTTTATCTTTTCACTCTCTGTCTCTCTATTTTTTCTTCTCTTACACTCTGTGGCTTCTGGTCTTACACATTAATGGTTTATGATGTCTCTATGTATATATTCAATAGTGAGTTCTAGTGTGACAATATTGTTCCACATTTCCATCAATCTCCACAGTTTTTTTTGCAACAAAAATGATCATTACAGTGTATAAATGTGAAAGATCCTGGGAAGGACCTGGTCCTAACTTCCATTATTGTCTAAGTCTTACCAGTCGGGAGCAGCTACATACTGGCGTAGCTGTGGGTCTGGTGTGTCTCTCATCTGGTGGTGGCTGTGGAGGCTGTGAACCCACAGCCACACCCACCGACATGGTAGTGGAGGACGGGGGGTAGGAGCCCAAATTCCGCCCCTCCCAAGTCTGGTAATCGTATGCCCCCCACCTCACGTGTTTGCTAACCCTAGGGAGCTATGTTGACCTCGGCCAGGAGCTGGAGCCATTTACCGCCTCCAAACTCCATGGCTGCTCCACGTGGGGCCAAGTAGTACAATCCGTGAGTTCTGGTGACTTGTGGTTTTGATATTTAGCTATATTACTCCTTTATACCACTGATGTGCTTAGAACCTATTTATTGACTCCAGCGCCCCCTTAGTTACCATCCAACTCTTCCCCTATCAATTTCCTTTCCTTTTCCTCTGGGGCTATGGGTGACTTAGGCATACATCCTTTCAAACATTATGGGATTCTCTCATCAGTTATTTTGTATGACACATACATAAGATGTTTCATCCTGTCTTTATCTTTCTGCTTCTGGCTTTACTTCATTTAACATAATATCTTCCAAGTCCATCCATATTGCAGTGAATTGCATGACTTCATAATTTTACAGCTGTGTTGTATTCCATTGTGTATATATGTCACACCTTTATGATCCACTTATTTATTGTTGGACGGGGTTTATTCAGTATCAAGGAGTTGTTGTACTAAGTGCTGAAATGAATATATATGTTGTTGATACTAAGTGCTGAAATGAATATATATATACTTACATGTGTGTGTGTGTCTGTAAAGGAATGAATATTTTTGTGTCCTGGTGTAGATACCCAGAAGAGAAAATGCTGGTTCATATGGAAGCTCAATCCTTTTTTTTATTTTTTGGGTCACACCCGCAATGCTCAGGGGTTTCTCTCTCTCTGCACTCAGGGATTACCCCTGCGGTGCCTCTCGGCGACTCATATGGGATCCGGGATCAAAACCCGGCCAGCATGGCCGGTCTGCAAGGTAAACCCTACCGCTGGGCTATTGTGGGAAGCTCAATTCTTAGTTTATTAAGATATCCTCCAAACTATTTCCCATAATTCAGAAACGTTCTTAAAAAATTAAGGCCAATCCTCTGTCTGGTCTTGTCATTTGGTTTCCCAGTTTCCACAAAGGATCCAAATTTTTTGCAGACTTACTGCATCAACAGACTTATGAAATGCCTTAGTGTCCATCCTATTTTGCTTTCAAAGAGAAGACCCCTAAATAAAACCAAGATGAGACCCTAGCAATGCTGACAAACTTGTCCTTTCTTCTAGCAACTGATTTCAACTGTCAGACTTAGGTAAAATCATATAATGATTAAATTATTCTTACATTAGTATTTCTTTATTGTAATCCAAGCAGGAAAAGACCTCAAAACAATCCATTGGAGTTAATGATGCAAACTACTAAAAAATAACTCATTGAATAGCTCTTGTGCTAACAGTCCTTAATGTATTATATCTTTTAATAATCTATTTTAATCCTCATAATAGCCCACTGAGGTAATGAATATATGCTAGCATTTCCACTTTGCACATGAGAGATTTAAATATTGGGTGGTTAACACAGAGCTAGAGATATTAATATCTAATTGTCACATGTTATTCTGAATGGTTATTCCACCTCTGTTCAGCTTTAATCAATATTGTTATTCTTCCTAATAACTAAAGCCTCAAATAGTCATCTGTAAATTTTGCATATGTAGTGTTCCTGAAATTAAACATTTACCTGAGTGCCTCACTTTAGTCCTTATGTTTGATTAAGGTAGGCCAAGATGAACTGTATCCCGCGAAGGGTATTGACCTTTCATAAGTCATCACCTTCATACAATAATTTAGGATTTTCTTTAAAGGATTTCATAATTGATTTCTGGATTAAAAATCAAATTCTTAAACTTACATAAGCTGCCATTTCTGGGTTTCTGTTATCCTTGTATATTATAAAATGTAATAAATCTCCTTAAATATTTTTAATTAAGTGATACATAGAGAACAGCTTGCCTTTAATAGAGCTCCTAACCGATTGCAACGGGGCCTTGTCTAAGGTATTAAAATAAAGAAATCCAATTATCTCTAATTGCTGCTCTCTATGGATACATTGCCTTCTCATTGGCACGTGGTAGCTGGTATTTTGGTGAAGGTAATGAGCTTTTAAGTTTTTCAAGTGGAGATATCTGTTCTATATCTTCATCACATTTACTCTCCCCAACCCATTTTACACCTATGTGTCATTAAGACTTATAGCTCCAGTTATAGAATACAAATATCAGGGAATTGACTTCCTTTATAGATCATTTTATTCCTTGATCATTTGACATTCACTTGGTTTAACTTGTTTAAGCAGACAACATATGGTTGCACTGGTTAGAATGGAGTTTTCAAGATAATTACTATAAAACATATTTTTACCAAAGAGTATTATATACATATATGTTTATTTAATTTTTATGTTATTCATATTTATATATCAAGTTTATATTTAATCTGTTAAACTATGAATGAATGAATAAAAATTGAAATAATGAATAACTTATCCTATCTTTCCAAGTGCTCAATACTATGCTGGTTTCTGATTTGAAGAAAAGCTGCTCAAGATTCTATATACTTCTTACCATATATTCTGTACCAAATATTGCCTGAGTCAAATCCTCAAGACTAAGGGTATACTTTATAGATGAATTTTATATAGTTGGGTCCTTAGGCAGGTAAATAACTGCCATTTATTTATTATTATTATTATCTGTAAGATAAATAATAACATCATAGAAATGCTATTATAGAAATAGCATTATAGAAAATAGAAAATTGACTAAGGGTAAAATAGATGTTAGGAAGTTTGCCCTCATTCTAAATTTATGTGATTTTAATAAATCTAATAATAATCTTTCAAATGTTTCTGAGGTCAAAAGAGATAGTACAGTGGTGAAGGTGCTTGCCTTGCATTCAGCCAAACCCAGGTTTTAGAAGCCAGCACACATTTATCCCCTGAGAATAGCCAGAAGGGATCCCCTAATCACAGAGCTAGGAGCAAGTTCTGGCACCTGTAAGTGTGACCCCAAAATAAATTTTGAAATAATAAAAAGTTTATTTGAGTATTTTGTTCCAGGCCCACCCACCCCATTCTAGGTACTAGAACCTTCTGACAGTGAAAGTGGTGTAGAGAAAAACAAAAGAATCCCTTTTACTTTAAGGAACTTATTAAAAAGTACAAGAAATAACAACATACAACAAATATCTTCATAGAACATTCAATGCATATGCTACCCACACGGCAAAAGCCTGGCAAGCTACCGTGTCGTATTTGATATGCCAAGTACCAGTAAATTATAGACCTCATTCCCATGACCTGATGGAATCGTTTGAGGCTCTTTATGTTCCTGGACAAGCAGGTGCCCTTGGGTTCTACTCTGCATGAGACAGGACATATGGAGATGTAACTGGTGCCCGCCGAGCAAATCGATAATGAACGGGAAGACAGTGACAGTGAACATTCAATGCAGAAAAATACATGTAAACTGTTTTAATTATTTAATTAATCATTCAATTATTTAATTAATGTTTTGCCTTTGCATCATATCCAGAGATGCTCAGGGCCCCATATGGCATTCCAGGGACCAAACCCAGGTCCACCACGTGGAAGGCAAACTCCCTACCCACTGTACTATTGCTCTGGGAAAAAATAACAACATAACTTTCGTGAAAGGATGTGTGAAAGTGTCATAGCATTTGTGAGATTCACTTTGATATTTGAATAAAGAAAATAAGGTAGCTAAGGATAGGGAGAGGCACTTTAATAGTTGTACCATCTTCTCTAATATTAAAGATTATAAAACCTTTATTCTATTCCTAACTAGCATCCTTGTGACAGAGGTTGTTTAGACACAGGGATAGTGTGAATGAGTTTTTATTATAATAATACCTTGAGTGTCTATTAGGAAAAAACTGAGGAATGCAATATCACTTCATTCTCAGTCGCTGATAATGAAGCGATTCATTCTAAGACTTGCTGATCTTCATTGTAATATTGCTATGGTAAAGTCAGAAGAGTATATAGATACCATTTTCCCTCTGTTTGGCCTATTTTTGAAATAGTAACATATAAAGTTAGAAATATGCTAACAATTGATTACATCATGAATGATAGTAACAAAAGTTAAACATTTATAGTATTCATATTTTGTGTCTATTGAACAATGGGAGAAATACTGAAGAAATAAACAAGTTGGCAAGTTTCTCTCTTTAGACAGAGTATATCTTTGAAGAAAATAAGCCTCCTCAAGTATCCAAAAGCATTTTTATGCTAGTACATAAAAGTGAATTGCTACATGCCTTCCATAGAGACGGGTTGGGGGCAGGGGGTGGCAGTAGGGAAAAAGAAGGACATTGGTGGTGGGAAATGTACACTGGTAGAGGGTCAGTGTTGGAACATGTATGACTGAAACCAGGTCATGGAAAGCCTTGTAACTATATCTCATGATGATTTAATGAAAAAAAATTTAAGAAAAGAGTTGTTAACAATTCTACTTTTATAACTTCAAGGGACTTGTTAAACTTTGATGACTTCTCAATAAGCGATTTATGTACAGAATTCTCACTTCTATTAGTTTCTTTAGGTACAGTAACTTGGTATCACCAAATTAAACACATCTTTCTAGAATAGTCTATGCATCTATTATTAGGGTTCACCATGACCTTTGGTTACACAAGTAATGAAACTCTCTATATGTTGCATTACCTCTTTCTGTGTATACAATATTTTGTGGAGCTGTTTCTATATCAACATATACAGAGCTGACTCATTCTTGCTGTTTTTGCTATTTCATTTTAATATGTCGCTGTGATTTTCTTATTAAATCTATTACATTACTCTTGATATTTTAAAACAAACTAGTAATGAAATTTAAAACTAAGAAATTTTAATCCCTCATAATTTTAATATCATGCATTTTATATAGACATTTTATGGGAAAAGGAGATAGCCTAGAATTTGGCTCAACTTACTTTATTTTTCTTCTAACTTCACATCTGTTTCATTATCCTTTCAAAAATAACAGCTAGCTTGGCTGGAGCAATAGCACATCGGGTAAGGCATTTGCCTCGCACGCGCGGCCACCTGGGTTCGATCCCTGGCATCCCATATGGCCCCATGAGGCACCGCCAGGAGTAATTCCTGAGTGAAGAGCCAGGAGTAACCCCTGAGCATCACTGTGTGTGACTCAAAAGCAAAAACAAAATAACAGCTAGAGCTTTCCTTGGTCAGTGGAAAGATCATGGATTTGGTAGTAAGAAATATTTGGGCTCATATTTATGCACGCTGTCTTCCATTACTGTGTAGGTGGGTGGTTGAACAAATGGATCTGGGACTACCTTGTGATATCTTTTAAATTAGAATAGTAGTAGTAGCTGCCTCATAATGCAACTGTAAGAATATAGCAAAATAACCCATAAAAATCATAGTGCCTGGCACATACAAAATGTTCAAAAAAGAGATAATCAGAAGTCACATTATGGAGAATATTTATTGAACAGTGGAAAAAATGCCAGTTTCACATTAACAATAATTTATATCACAGAGCCATCAATTTCCCTATGGTTATCAAGAATTACCGAAAAACTACTGGAAATTTTTCTTTTAATTGAGACTATCTTTCATTGCACCAATTTTCTCAGGGCTACTTTTACATCCTTGTTCCTTAAGGTATAAATAATTGGGTTGAGGGCAGGGGTAAGTACTGTATACAGAAGAGAAAGCAACTTCAGTAAGTGTTCATACTGAGGCCCTGATGGGAAACCATAGACAATACCTAGTGTTCCATAATACAGACTGACCACTGTTAGATGGGAAGAACAGGTTGAAAGGCCTTCTGCTTCCCTGTGGTAGAGGGAATCCCTTAAAAATTGTGGAGATTATATGTTTATATGAAGCCAGAGTTAGCAGGAAGGGACCTAGGGCAAATAATGAGGTGCATATAAAAGAAGCCAACTCAGCTACTTGAGTATCCGTACAGGCTAGCTTCATGATGGGCTTCAAATCACAGAAGAAGTGATCAATCTCATTGGCAGTACAGAATGTTAACCTAAAAATGAGAACCATGAGAATGATGGGTGCTAGAAATCCAGCCACCCAAGAAGCACTAGCTAGCTGTAAGCAAACCACAGTGATCCATGATGCTGGAGTAGTGTAATGGGTTACAGATAGCAATGTAACGATCATAAGACATAACAGCCAGGAAGAAACATTCTGTAGCCACCAGAGAAGCAAAGAAATAAAACTGGCATGCACAGCTTGGGAAGGATATAGGGACATGAGCTGATATCAATGTCCTCAGCATCAATGGCTCTATTGTTGTGGTGTAGCTAATCTCTAGAAAGAGAAATGGCCAAGAAAGAAATACATGGGGGTGTGAAGAGAGCGATCAGATGAAACAACAATTAGAATTACAATGTTGCCCATGAGAGTCATCAAATAGATTACCAGAAATATTCCAAAAAGAAGAAATTGAAAACCATGGAGATTCCCAAAAACCCAAAAGAATAAATTCTGAAATTTGGGTCATGTTTTCTTCTTCCGTGCTAGCCATGGCCTGTATCTAAAAAAAAGAGAGGTAGAAAGAGAGAGAAAAAGAAAGAAAGGAAGGAAGGCAGCAAGAAGAAGAAAGAAGACAGAAAGAAAGAATCAAACACTGTATTCAGACAACAAAGGCAAATTTCTTTGATGCATAAAGCATATAAAGCATAACTGGTTTCATTATGTTCCATAATTTTGGATATCTCCAAGTGGTGATTATCAGACTTCCAGGGCCTACTTTTGCAATTCTTGGCCAACTGGGCCATTAGTTTAATGCCACGGACCAAAATAAAGACGCTATTTAGGCTTTCTTGTACTGTGGATCAACCAGGAGTACCCCAATAATGCTTGGGGACCCTCTAATGCCATGTTTGTGGTAATTAGCAGACTCCAGGATATATCAAGCAGTGTCGGAAGGGCTCTTGAAACTGTGCTAGGGACATGCAAATCATTCACTCTAACTCTTGTAGAATCTCCTCGAGTCAAGTTCAGCTTTTAAATTTTTTTGTTGGTGTTGCTTTTATTTGTTAGGCGGACCACACCAAGAGCCAAGTTGTACTCTGTTTCTGTGCTCAGGTACCACTCCTGGGAATTTTGGGAGACCTTATACAGTGCTTGGGATGGAACCAGGGTCAACAGCATGCAAGGAGAGGGCCTTAACCCCTGTACTATCTCTCCAGCTAAGAGTTTTACACTTTGGAGGCTATGAGCCACATTCAGCTCTTTTCAGACCTTCTCCTGGCTCTGTGCTCAAGCATCACTCCTGGAAGAGCTCAGAGGAACTAACATGTGTCAGGTACTTAACCAGGTCAGTAATATCCAAGTTAAGAGTGTTACCTCCTCTACTATCTCTTAGGCTCTCCAGCTAATATTTTTAATTTTAGCAAATTGACCACAGTTTCTCAGGGGACATTCAGAAAGTTAATCCAAGAGTTCAAAAATCCCATCATTTATAGAACTGTTCACTCTTGAAATTGTGAATTTGACAAAACTCTGCACATTGCACCAAAGATCTATTTTTAAAAAAATAGAGGAAATAGGGCAGTTGTGGTTGTGACTGAGTGGTAGAGCACATACCTTTAATTTGTGAAGTCCTAAATTTCATTGCCACCACTGCAAAAATAATAATTTCCTTCCTTGCATATATTGCTGTGGCTATTTCCATGGATGCTAGTTGTATTATCACCAACAATAAATATTTTGAACCACAATATCATACCATAATATAAATTGTATTAGAGCTACATAAAGTCTATTTCCCTGTTCTAGAAATCCATACCAATTAAATAACATTAATGGAATTTCATTAAGCTAAAAGATGTCTAATCCCTTAAAAATGGTTTGCAGAAAGTTCTTTAAATTTTAGTAAAGGATACAATGAAACTAAGAAACTAATGTTTGTAGGGAGTGGTAAATGATAGTAGAAAGAGTCCTACCCAGATTCAAATCCAACTACTTCAGCCTATTTTTCTCTGAATAAATCATATAATTTACAAGACACTTTTATTATTTATAGACTAAAATAATAATTATGTGTAGCATGCTTTTACAACTACTGGTTCCTATTAAGCATTCAGTAGGTATTCCTCCACTCAGTAAATATTTTAATCACTCTGACTCACAGTTACAAAGATATTTATGATTGAATTTCAGGTGTTCCAACACAAATTTTTTTCACCAGTGACGCCCACTACATTCTATTAGTGTTCCTCGTTTCCTCCCATCCCACCGAGCCTGCCTCTGTCCAATTGGTAATTATTAATGCATGCCTACCATGTGTGGCGAGATCTTTGAAAAGTAATTTCTACTAAAATAATGAAACATGTCAAGAATATCTAACAAACTAGGAATATTCTTTATGGTTCACAAAATTAACTTTATGCTAAAAAGCAAGAAAAGTAACTTATAAATTATTTTTGAGTTTGTCTACATATAATGCTAAAACTCAAATAACTCAAACAAGAAATAAGGTGTGTGTGCATGTGTATAGGAAGTTGCAGTCTTGGTCATATTTTTTTTTTGCTTTTTTGGGTCACACCCGGCATAACCCTAAAAAGGGTCCCGAGCGATAGCCCAGTGGTAGGGCATTTACCTTGCACGCAGCCTGCCTGTGCTGGCATAGGTTCAATCCCGCATCCCATACAGTACCCCGAGCACCGCCAGGAGTAATTCCTGAGTGCCAAGCCAAGAGAAACCCCTGATTATTGCCGGGTGTGACCCTCCCCTGCCATAAAAAAGCAAAAAAAATCCCTAAAAATATTAAGACCCAAATATCAGGGAAGAACTGCTCATAACATAATTGTGAATGGAATAGAAAGTGTATTCGAGGCAGAAGGAATACATCTTAGGAAATAATCAAAAATATTAGAACAAAACCCACAAATGCATTGGATAAAGTCTAGTATATGTAGAAAGGGAGAGAAAGAGGCAAGATATTGAAAGAAAGAGCAGAATAGAAGAGGAATGAGAATATAGTCAAGGACCAGATCATCCATTCAGGTTCTTATAAGCCACCTAAGCAATGCGCAGATTATACACTATAAGAATTCATTGGAGGGGCAGTAAGTGGAAATATGATCAAATTTGTAGATAAAAATCACTTTTGATACTGTGAAGTAAATTGGAGGGAAGTAATGAGACATTCAAGAGTATTTCACTGAACTAAGCGATGATATAAACCTAAATAAATTAGTTACAAAGAAGATGGTGAGACAACAGTTTCACCATACATTTTTTTTGCTTTTTTTGGGTCACACCTGGCGATGCTCAGGGGTTACTCCTGGCTTTGCACTCAGGAATTACTCCTGGCTTTGCGTAGGTGACCCTATAGGATGCCCGGGATGAAACCCAGGCCAGCATAGGCCGGCAACGTCGCAAGGCAGACACCCCTACGTGTTGGCTATCACTCCAGCCCCTCACCATACATTTTGGAGGTAGAAATGCTCAGGAGCTGCCAAATTAGATATGATAAGTGATGAAAAAGTGAATTATTGAAGATTACTCCTGAATTTCTGGCGTAACTGGCTTCATATATTATTTAAATGGTAATATTGTGGAAGGAAAATTTATGGGAAATGCAAAGCTCAGACTGGTGGCATTAAGTTTAAGATGATTTTAGAAATTCTGAGTGGAGCAGAGAAGCAGAATTCCTGGTTTGAGAGTATAAAGTCAAAGGAAAGGACTGATAAGGAATCTGAAAGAGAAAGAGAGAGAAGAGCTAAGGAACCGCCATAGAGACAGCTCTAGGGAGGGGGAGAAATTGGGGTTATTGGTGGTAGGAAATAGGCACTTGTGGAACACTGTATGACTGAAAACTTGACATGAACATCTTTGTAATTGTATATCTCACAATCGTATAATAAAATATTAAAAATTGGAACCATAAAGATATAGAGACTTCAAGACCAGTGTATATGTAAGGTGACTCTACAAGGAGATCATGAGTATAAATAATTTGTTATACTAGCTTTACTAAGCATAGGAAGCTTAGTAAGTAGTACTTAGTTCTTTTCCTAAAATTGATAGAGAAGTAAGAAATGGAGTTTGAAATTGAATAGCCTGCGCATGGCTATTCTGACTGGGTTTGATTCCCCAGCACAGTAATAAAGTCTCCTCAGTTGACTATGATGATCACTGAGCATAGAACCAGGAATAAGTCTTTAATACAGCTGGGAGTGGACCAGAAAACAAAAACAAAAAAAATATATAAAAAGTAAAGGAGTTAGTGAGGTAGGATGAACCTCAGAAGGAAACAAAATAGAAGACACATTTCAAAATAATCACAGCATTGAAAGGCATTATGAGGGAAAAGTGAATACATAGAATAGTAGTGTTATATTTGTTTGGAAGGGTAATATATTCAGTGGAGTGGTAGCGATTGAAGAGGGAGCAGACAAATTGAGTGGTAACACACAGAAAGAAGAGCAAAGACCTTATCTTTTTGTATGCCAATGAAAATGATCCAACATAAAGGGGATATTGATGATGCACAAGCAAATGAGAAACTAATTTTGGGGGAATAAAACTCTTATCAAGTGCAAACAAGGGGATACAGAGCACAAAAGGCTTATTTTTTGGTAAAGAGAGACCGGAGGCGATAGTACAGCCGGGTAGGGCGCTTGCCTTTCATGCGGCCGAGACCAGGTTTGGGTTCGATCCCCATGCCAAATGGTCCCGAAATTCTCAAGGGAGTAATTCCTGAGCGAAGAGCCAGGGAGTAAGCCTTGAGCGCCGCGCCGCGGTGACCCCAAAAAAAGACCGAAAAGAATTTTTGCTAAAGATAGCAACTGTGGATTTCTTAACAAGCGGAGGACTACAGAAAATTAGATACAACTGCAGTTAAATTCCTCTATTTAGTCTTAGGATGATTTTTTAGCAGGTTTACATTTAATGGTTTGATTTTCTCAATAACTCCAGAGAAGAAGTTGGATGTGTAAACTCAATGGAGGACATGTCGGAAGTTTAGTCAAAAAAAACCTTAAAGTAGTCACATTTGCAAAGATGTAAGCTATCCTACTAGAATATATACTACGATTTCTACCTTGTCTTCTGTGGTGTTGTTTAGTGGTTAGGATGGGTTAAGAAATAGTTCTAACCAGTTCTGTCTAATGTCAACCATGGGGTAAAGAGAAACAAAAAAAGTTCAGTGGTGTTTGTGGGAAAAAGTAATTTGAAAGAACTACTAAAGCAAGTGTTATCTTTCCTACTCCCTGTGGTTATTGGCAACAGAAATAATTTTAAATTAACATTGATCCACACTAATTTTAAGTGAAACCGAATGTATTTATTAAGATCTCATTTTCAGCCAATAACCGTGTAAGAACACCCATCCAGTTTTCTAGTTCTTTCTACTTCCAGTATCATTTACTTTCATACGTTCTGCCTTTCCCCTCATTTCTCTTCAGTGTTTCTGTCTTTTAATTCTGTCTTAATGTGAAATATATAAATTTTGAAGAAATTTCTACCAAATAATTAGCTGATTACCAAATATCAGCTTAATAATTTATATGTTACCTTAAGGAAATTTCAGACCCATAATTTCCCATCTTTTGTTTGAAAAAATTTTTAACTGTCTTGTGAAATATTTGGGAGTAGGTTATCCATTTGTCTGATCCAACATTTTTAGGTGAGAAAATTGATGATTGTAACTTTATAAAAAACATTGTATTTGCATTCCAGTGAAAACTCTCCTGGAGAGAAAAAGCTAATAGCATGCACACTGATTTAGAAACAAATTTATAAGATATTAATTATATTATGAGCCAAGAGTATTTGTCAAGTAACTAGATAATTGACTCATACAAACATTTCCACCATCTAAGCTGAAAACAAATAAAATAATTTGAGGCAGATTCCTGATGATGGAGATATAACAAAAATTCTGCTTCAGGAAATATGTTTTGAGGACATGATGCAACAAACTATAGAGGTAGTGGAGAATGTCCAGAAAAAAAATCAGGGTTTAGGGAGAAAATATTAAGCATCCTTGTCAAAGTAAATAGTTGAGAAAAAGTTCTGGTATCTTAAAGGAAAAATTTGTCATTAATTTGGGGGAAAGTGGTTTGAGTAATTTGTACATCAGTAAAAGAGGAATCACATGAATTTTTTGAAGAAACAAATAACATAAAGTTTATAAGTACATATAAAAATGTGAGAGAAATTTAAGAAAGTGGCATCAGAGTCCAAGGTAAGACATGAATAATTAAATTTGTTGGTAAAGAAAATACTCTGAACATTGGAGATCATGGGCAAGAAATCTGACTGCAGTAATATGAGGCAGTGAAAAGCAAAGCAAAACAAAATATCAAGTTATTATTTCAGGAAGATGGTGAAGTAAAGGAGAGGGAAGAGAGTGGAAAAACAAAAAAAGTGGATGGAATTTTTTTTGTTTATTCTTGCTTTGCATTTAGCAAGAGAGGAATTTCATCAAGGAGACACATTTCCCTTTTGGCGGGAAAGAAAGAAAATCTTATGGAAGAGAAGAGAAATATCATTTATCAGTGGTATGTATAATAACTGGATGACTAATTTCATTGAGTAAGGGGTAACTAGATCAACCTTGACCCCCATAGAATAAAAGTAGAAGGACAGAGAAGGAAAGAAATCAAGTGGGGAAGGAAGAAGAGAATGGATGTTATGTTGGAACAAGGATGAAGGGCCTGATTATACAGGTGATGTGGGAGAGTGGTATATATGCAGAGCACAGACTCAATAAAACTGAAAACATGAAATCTAAACTACAAATACCAAACTTTTGAAATGTTCCTGTCAAGGTGATATGTGAAGGGGGACAAGAGGCAGCATGGAACACTGATAAAGGAAACAACACTGGTGGTGGGATTGGTGTTGACATTTGTTTACATAAAACCCAGCTATCTATAGTTTTTGTAGTTCTTTTATTAAAGAACTACAATGGTTCTTTAATTAAATAAAAATTAAAGAAGAGGTAAAAGGTATAAAAGGGTTGCAGGTAGTGATTATTAAGATAATTACCCTCATATTTGCTCTTCCACTTGTTTGGAAACTAAAGTCATCTTTTGATGGCTATGATGATCCCATGGCAGAGATATTCACTTTGCTTTCTCAGAGCCTGTCTTCTTGTTCGATCTGTAGATGAGGAACTCAAAATACTGCAGAACTGCTGACTAAAGCGAGTTACTAGGCAGCAAATTTACTGTATCACTAATGTATTGTTTTGAATAGGAGTGCCTCCATCTACAGCATGACATACATATCACTCTACACCATTTTAAAAAGTTCTGACAGAACCTTCAGAACTTTTTTTCTTTAATATAGCACAATTACACATTTCTCTCTAACTTTCATGGAGCCTACCGGCTTCTGAAAGGAACAATGACTGTATAACCTAAAGGCACTTTTTGGTTTTCAGGTTATTTTGGACAAATCATTTTTAGCTCCTGATGTGACCTCCTTTGGGTTTAGAAAGAGCATAATGATTGCCAAAGTATCTATCCTTTTAAACACTCCAACAGCCTTCTGCTAGCAGGGACTGGCAAATATACTTCAAATAAGAAACCAATTATCTTTAAGTTTGGCTCCCAAGGAGCGCTACTTTTTATGAGAGATCAATGTTGGACTTGCATGACATCCTGAACTTCCATTCAGTGACTGCTGACTAATGGTGTGAAATTGGATATTGGCGTATCTGACATGTCACATGGGTCACCTACACGACCCATCTAGGACAGCCTCCAGAGGCTGCTGAAAGCAGAAAGCAATAGCCTGAAGAAAGTAAAATGTGAAAAGCACAAAAAAAATTGTGACTAAATGTCTCAATTCTCACCTGAGTCTTTCAATACATGTGTAATCTGGTATGTCACTTATCTACTCTCAAGTCCAGTTCTATTATTATTATTATTATTATTTTGAATGGGAGCAATAATCCCTGTCCTGCTGATCACATAAGGTTGGTGTTGGGTTCAAGTGTGGAAAACACTTCATCAATTGGAAAAAGGCATGTTTCTTGCTAATAAAATATTTGAGGTATATGCTAATGATATTGTGGATCATAGAAATCAAAGAAGATTTTATGTTAAAAACTAAATGGACTTCTGATACTGGAAGTAAAAATTACATTTTGTTGATAAGGCATATCCTTAAAGCATCTGAATTCATTTCCTAAAAGTTATCAATTTTATTTAAGTGGCTCTAACATTCTAAATGTCTATAAAGTTGACAGTCGTGGAGGTTGATGATGGGGGAAAGAATATGGGAAAAACACCAATGGAGCGAGGTTGGTACTAGTGGTGGGAGTGGTGGTGAAATATTATGTTTAAAACTCAAGTATAAACAACTTTGTTAATCATAGCTCTTCAATAAAATGTTTATGTAGATTCTACATTCTATGTTGAACGAAATATTACAGTTTGCACTTTTATAATAAAGATAAAATTTCTTTTGCACAAGTTATCAAAAGTAGTCCTTTAAACCAATGATATTATTTTTCCATCTTTGTTACATGGATCACATCTGGCCTCCTAAGGAAATTTTTTTCAATACTAACTTTATATGCGTTGTGTGATTTCCATGTCACACAGAAAAATATTGATTGAAGTAATGAAATTACTGGTTGGGATAATTAATAGCATTTAGCAAAGCTCAACTGTTTCTTAATTGGCCATATGAACATCTTATAATTTGGTGCATTATATAGCTATAAAATTATGTGAATATTATATAAAACCAGAGTAGTTGAAAAGGTATGACAATTTCTACTCTTATTTTGGGTCAGTATCATAGCTGCCATTTAGTTATGAAATTCATAATCAGTATCAGGCCATCGTATTTGTAACACACAGGCAGTACTTGCAATGTGAAAAAGAAGGGAAGTTTAATTCATAATTCATGAGCTCACTAATAAGTGACCTTAATGATAATTGAAAGAAAGAAAGTAATTGTAACATGATAAATTCAAATAAAAATACTATACAGGAAGTAGATGTCGCACAGAAAAATGAGTTTCCTGAGAAGTTTCAAGATTGTAATATTGAAGGTCTATAGTAAAAGCTGCCAAGTGTTTAAATTTTTTTGCTTTTCCAGGCACTTTATGTAACATTTATTAATCTTTATTTTTATTTTTTTTAATCTTTTATTTTTACAATTACAAAGATATACAATTAAAAAGTTCATATTTTGGTTTTGGTATACAGTGTTCCAGCACCCATCCCTCCACCAGTGCCCATCTCCCACCCACCAACGTCCCGGTTCCCTCCTCCCCTCCCCCAGCCCTCCTCCATGGCAGGTTCCTTATTTCTTTCCCTTTCTCTCCCTTTCTCTTTTACTTCCCTTCCAGAATATGGATTACAGAACATACATTAAAGGGTTATCATGTGTATCTTTTCCCCTCTATTTCATGCTCAGTTCTAGGGTTGGCATTAGTACCCTCGACAATTGTTAGCACCCTGTTCCATTTTCTGTCTTACCTAGCCTCTGACTCCACATGTTTGTGATAATTTCCACCTTTGACAAGACCTCCTGATATATGTTTCCCTTGACCTTGGATATTGGTATCATAATATGTACATATATATTTATGTTATGCAAATAAATGCAGTCATTCTGTATCTGTCTCTCTCTCCTTCTGGCTAATTTCACTCAACATAAACTTCTCAATGTCCATCCATTTATAGGCAAATTTTATAACTTCATTTTTCCTATCAGCTGCATAGTATTCCATTGTGTAGATGTACCCAAAGCTTCTTTATCCAGTCATCAATTTTGGGCACTCTGGTTGCTTCCAGATTCTGGCTTTTGTGAATAATGCTGCTATGAACATAAAGGTAGGGATGGTGTTTCCGCTCGCATTTTTGGCTTCCCAGAGTAGATTCCCAGGAGTGGTATTGCTGGGTCAAATATTTAAAGTGAATTTTTTTTTTTTTTTGGGTCACACCTGGCGATGTTCAGGGTTTACTTCTGGCTTTTCACTCATAATTTACTCCTGGCGGTGTGCAGGGGATCCTATGGGATGCTGGGGATTGAACCCAGGTGGGCTGCGTGCAAGGCAAACGCCCTACCCGCTGAGCTATCGCTCTGGCCCCAAAATGTTTTTTTTAACAAGATTTACAGAAGTATTTTAAGCTAATCATAGATTGGAAAGAACTTTAGTCAGAAGGAATAGAAATAACGCATTAATAAGTGTCAGAAAGGGAGACATGAAAATTAGATACAAAATAGAATGCTCGGGGACTGGAGTGATAGTCCAGCGGGTAGGGTGTTTGCCTTGCATGTGGCCAGCTCATTCTGACCCGGGTTCGATCCCCGGCATCCCATATGGTCCCCTGAGCACTGCCAGGAGTAATTCCTGAGTGCAAAGCCAGGAGTAACCCCTGAGCATTGCCAGGTGTGACCCAAAAAGCAAAAAAAAAAAAAAAAATAGAATGCTCTATGAACCTTCTTAAGGAGTGGGGGACTTAATCTTAATGTCAATCACAAACCATAAAACATGGGAACAGTCATTTTTATCCTTAAGAAAATTGTATGATTGGTGATAAGTGAAATGTCAAAAATAGACTTGAAACACAAGACTAGTAATGAGGTTGTTGCTTTTAATTCAGAAGAGAATGGTGGCCATTGGGGAAAAAAGGAGGCAATGATGGCAGACACTGTTGATATCATTTGACTAAGTCCATCTCACCATCATAATTAACCATTACAAAAAGCTGTATTTTAGCTATTGTGCTGAGTGCTGCAATGAATAATGGATGTGCAGACATTGTTTTGAATGAAAGGTTTTTTTCTTTCCTGGAGACAGATACCCCACACATTGGAACTGCTGGGTCAGATGGGAGCACAATTCTGAGATTACTGAGTATTCTCCATAGTGTTTTTTATATGTGTCCAAAGACAGATAAGTGGATCATGAAGGAAAACTAAATGTAGTATGTAGAATACTACACAGATTTAAGGAAAGATGAAATCATGCAAGTCACAGCAACAAGGATGGATAGGATGGAGAAGGAAAGAAAGAGTGAATGTACAGGAGAGAAGATATCGATAAGAAGCAATGGGGGCCAGGTCAGTGGAGTCTGGCACAAAGATGGTGTTAAGGAATGGTAGAGTCAAATATCTAAACCATAGTATAAACAATACTAAAAGCAATATTTCAAACATTAAAACACAAACGTAGCAAATCAAAACAACAATGAGATACCACTTTACACCCACAGAGACTGGCACATATTCAAAAGAGCAAGAACAACAAGTGCTGGCGTGGATGTGGGGAAAAAAGGGGACACTCATCCATTGTTGGTGGGAATGCCGGCTGGTACAGCCTTTCTGAAAAACAGTATGGACTTTCCTCCAAAGACTAGAAATTGAACTCCCATTTGACCCAGCCATACCACCTCCTGGGAATCTACTCTGGGAAATCAAAAATATGCAGCGGAAACACCATCCCTACTTTTATGTTCATAGCAGCATTATTCACAATATTCAGAATCTGGAAGAAACCAGAGCTCCGAAAATCGATAACCGGATCAAGAAGTTTTGGTACATCTACATAATGGAATACTATGCAGCTGTTAGGAAAAATGAAGTTATAAAATTTGCCTATAAATGGATGGACATGGAGAAGATTATCTTGAGCGAAATTAGCCAGAAGGAGAGAGACAGATACAGAATGGCTGCATTTATTTGCATGGCATAAATATATATGTACATATTATGATACCAATATTCAAGGTCAAGTGAAACATATATCAGGAGGTCTTGTCAAAGGTGTAAATTATCACAAACGCGGTGGGAGTCAGAGGTTAGGTAAGACAGAAAATGGAACAGTGTGCTAATAATTGTCGAGGGTACTAATGCCAACCTAGAACTGAGCATTAAATAGAGGCAAAAGGATACACATGACAACCTTTTAATGTATGTTCTGTAATCCATATTCTGGAAGGGAAAGAAAAGAGAAAGAGAGAGAAAGGGAAAGAAATAAAGAACCTGCCATGGAGGGGGTCTGGGGAAGGGGGAGGGAACCGGGGACGTTGGTGGTGGGAGATGGGCACTGGTGGAGGGATGGGTGCTGGAACACTGTATGACCAAAACCCAAATATGAACTTTTAATTGTATATCTTTTTATTTGTATATCTCACGGTGGTATAATAAAATACTTAAAAAGATAATTGTAACCTCAAAAAAAAAAGAAAGGTAACAGTCAAGAGGGCAGGGTGACATTCCTGCAAAGACTAGAAATTGAAATCCCATTTGACCCAGCCATACCCTCCGGGAATATACCCTGGGAAATCAAAAACATGCAGAGGGAAACACCATCCCTACTTTTATGTTCATAGCAACATTATTCACAATAGCCAGAATCTGGAAGAAACCAGAGTGCCTGAGAATTGATGACTGGATAACGAAAAGTTTGGTACATCTACACAATGGAATACTACGCAGCTGTTAGGAAAAAATGAAGTCATGAAATTCTTGCCTATAAATGGATGGACATGGATAGGATCATGATGAGTGAAATTAGCCAGAAGGAGAGAGACAGATATAGAATGACTGCATTTATTTGCATGACATATATATATATATATATATATATATATATATATATATATATACATGTAATGATACCAATATCCAAGGTCAGGCAAAGGTAGATCAGGAGGTCTTGCCAAAGGTGGAAATTACCACAAACATGAGGGGAGCAGAGGTTAGGTAAGACAAAGAAGGGAACAGTTTGCCAATAATAGTCGAAAAGTGCTATTATCACAGAACTTAGCATTAAATACAGGCAAAAAGATACACATGATAACCCCTAAGTATATATAATACAATCCAATATGTAAGAGAAGGAAGAGAGAAAGAGAGAGAAAGAGTAAAAGAGAAAAGAGATAAAGAGCCTGCTATAGAGGCAGGCTAGGGAGGAGGTAGAGAATCGGGGACATTGGTGGTAGTAAATGGGCACTAGTGGAGGAATGGGTGCTGGAACACTGTATGGCCGAAACCCAACCATGAACATTTTTTAATTGTTTAACTCATGGTGGTATAATAAAATATATTAAAATAAAAATAAAAAGAGGGCAGGTTGGCAGGAGAGAGTGGGAAATGGATATAAGAAAGAACCTGGAAAACTTGTTGGAGGGAGGTAGACACTGGTGGTGGAATTGGTGCTTCAATATTCTATTCTTAAAACTCAATTATGAATAACTTTGTAAATCACAGTGCTTTAATAAAATTTAAAAATATTAAAAAGTAAAAATTTCAATGAAAATAAGTTTTTGAGTATAAATGAGTCAGAGCTGTGAAGTTTATGGTGTAATTTATTTATTTAGTGTCAGATTACATTTATTTTCCATAGAAACAATATCACAGCGTACCTTAAAATGTTAGGGTTTTTGAGTTAGGAGAGATTGGGCCATACCTGTCTGTGTTCAGGGCACTCCTAGCTGTGCTCAGAGTTTATTCCTAGGAGTGCTTGTGGGATGATCTGCAGTGCTGAGGGATTGAATCAGGATTGGCCACTTGCAAGGCAATCATCTACTTTATTTGCAGTAAAACATTTGCATAAACAAGTAAATAAACAAATAAAAAGAATATAGCTATGAATAAATAGGAGTAAGATTTACTAACATAGGAGTCTCTCTGGCGCAGTGGGAGAGGCAAGGATGTTTCAGTTATAACTCTTGATTTATGGGAAAATAAAAAATATGTTTAGTTGGACAACTCACTAAAGTTATGTTTTATCTTTTAATTGAAGCTCACTCACTAATAAGGCTGAGCCAGGATGGTTTTGATAGAGATTGTTTTTGTTTTGTTTTGGGGACACAACTGGCAGTGCTGAAGACAGGATCCTGTTCCTATGCCAGGAATCACTCCTGGCTATGCCCAGCTGACCGTATATGATGGAGATTTAACCGAGGTCAATCAGTGCCTTACACACTGAACTGTTTCTCCATACCTTAATTTACACTAAAATAAAACATGACGAATATTAAGTAATCCTCAGCTAAAAGTGCCCACTGAAAGATCACACAAGATGTCAGCATTTGATTTAAATTGACTAATTTTTAAATGCTAAGTTTAATGGCAATTCAAACTTTGTGCAAATTGAATAATTCAAATATCATCTATAATATACCCTTCAATCTTAGACCACAGACTTTTGCTATAGGTGCTTAAGAAATTTTTGCTTTGCTAATACACACACATGTAAATTTACATTTTCCCACTCTAAAATCGATTGCTAAATACATAATTTTACAGACTGTCTGTTGGGAGTGTATGGGAACATATCTGGCTGTGATCAAGGCTTAGTTAGGGCTCCCTGCTCAAGTATCATTCCTATCAGTGCTGGGGATTGAAACAGGGCTGGCAGTGTGCTAAACAAGCTCTTTGTCATACCCCAGCAGTGCTCAGAGGTTATTCATTGCTCTGTGCTCAGGGATCACTTCTGGTGGCTCTCAGGGGACCATATGAAGCACTGCCAAATAAACCTGGATTGGTCACTGAAAGGCAAAGTTATTACTCACTGGCATTACCTTTTTTGGCCTTTAGCTCAGATTTTAAACTCATTTGGGATATATTTCTGTATCTGAAAACAGAACAATCTTGTATGTTATAACACCTACATAATATTTAGCATATGAATAAATCTGTATGAATTTATTTTTGTGCCAAAATGTGTTTTCTATGAAAGAAAATATTCTAGGTAGAGTGAGAATTTCCTCTTCCCCCAATGCTTTTCTCTCTTGATCCCCAATGGCATCCACTATACTAAAGCTGCATAGCTTGCCAGGATCTGCTGTGCAGGTGGGATACTCTTGTAGTAAGCCTCTCATCTTGTGCATTTATTGATGAACCGATAAAGGAAAGATCAACTTTTCTACTAGGTGGAGCTAAGATGATCTGTGGAGTCCGGAAGTTGAAAAATGGCAGCCCTCATGGTGCTGGTGTTTTTTTTGGCTTCTTACAAGGCTCTGTCATCCACTATCATAAAAATATGATAAGATATAAATCTTTAAAAATAAAATTAAAAACATTTCGTTTAAAGATTTTTATCTTATCATATTTTTATCTTATGGCATAAGAATGCATAATTAACAAGAAATGTTAATCCTGTTTCTTAAATTGTTCACAAATATCATTGTAAATTTTGGTAACACACTATTCTTTCTATGCAAAAAATAATATTTCAGCACTATACATTTTGGTACATCTTATTCTCCTCATTGCTGATTTAACCTTGTTACATTTGATTCTTATTATGCTAAGTACTGCTTTACCTTGTTACACTTGCTTTGTTTTTCAATATAGTTAGCTCACTAGCTGAGTCCTTTAATATCCCCCATCAGATTCTTGCTTTGAGACTACCCCGCACCGAATTAATCAAAAATGTAGAAGTTTCTTGAAAAGAAAATAAGTTGAAAATCTAAAGTATTTTGAGATCTTAGAAAAGGTGGGCATTTATCTGAATTAATTTTAGTCATTATAGTGTTGTAAAAAATATATGAATATATTTCATGTCTTTCTTTAAGGAATCCAGGAGCTATCCTTTTATATTGACAAATATTCTTATTTTCATTATACTAGACACAACAAAATTGTCCCATCATCATTATGCAAACACACACTGTTATATGCAGTGGATTC